>JABUQX010038368.1:0-30000 GCA_015478945.1 Trachelipus rathkii
TGCAAAAACTATCTAGGCTTGATAGCAAGCCCTGCTTCGGCTCAACTCATTTGGAAATTTTAACCAACGTGGACGTGGTTTCGCATCCAAATGAGCGGAAGCATGAGAGAGAGTGTGATTTTGCATGTTATAATAGATTGTTCTGTCGCTTGTGTGTGGCTATGTTTTTAATGATGTGTGGGTATTGATATTAGTGTAAGACACTATGCAGCAAATGTAATTAAATATTACAGAAAATCTCCAAATGACGAGAATTTTTTGTGTCCCTTCGGGTAACCAGACCGAAATTCGAGCACTCGCTCACGCGAGAGGAAAATTTCGATCTTTAAACGAGAAAAAAGACTCGCTTTATTTCACTGTGCTGCCATGAACTTCATCATGTAAAAGAAAAGTAAAAGGTTCAATCCATGTGCTATGTTCATAGATACATAATATCTTGCTTCTATGTAACCTCCTTCGTAAATATGTTACTCATTACAAATTTAGTTAAGTAAATCTAAGGATAAGGAATATATCATTTTACCTGTTCTACTATTTCTCGTGCCCTCATAATAATAGTAGCTCCTGTGTAACAAACGATGCCAGCCATTTCCATTGAATGCCATCTTGATCCTTTTCTCATAACGTATCCGTAGAAAGAATTCAAAATACATTTATGAGCTAACTGGAGAGAATCATATAATACAGCTTTGGCATTAGCTGCCTTAATCTCTGACGGATCTCCCTGTTTGAGAAAAAAATTTCGGACATTATGGCGACATATGTATAAATACTCGTACTTACTTAAAATAAAGACACATTACAATTGAAAAATGGTAGATTATTTTCTTCTTTAATTAAAAATTCAGTTAATATTTACTATATCATCGTGTCTTCGAAAGAAGATTTGACTCACCAAGAATCAAACAACGCTTACTTTTTTCTCAAATTACATTATTTTTGATATCAGCGGGAACAAGATTCGTAAGGATGGGCCAACTGATCGTTTTTAATATTTTTTCATTGCTTTATTTATTTTCTGTTTGTTTTGATTTGCGTTTATCGAATGAATAGATTGTAGATACTATTATCTCTGTTTTACCTTCTCGTTTTCTCCATAGATAGGGTTAAGGGGGCTCAGAAAGGACACCGATATCGTTATTGGCGAAAGACATGAGAGGATAAATGGTTCAGCTTAACAGACCCAACCGATCCCTCCTCCTATGCCGCCTCGAATCAACCATGGAGCCTTGAATTTGCCATCAGTTTTTATGGGAAAGGCCAGGATGGCACCGGAGAGACCCCCGACCATCAATGCAATCTTGCGGTATATTTTGTTCTGTATAATTCTTATCATTGTACCTAGGAAAGCTGGAAAATATTCCTTTAGATTAAAAAAAAAAGGAAAATTACGAAAAACTTTACAAATATGCTATCTACGTCTTAATTACGCAAAAAAATTTTTTAGTTCTTTTATTTGCATACTTTAAAAAAAGAATGAATAAAGTTCAGTTAGTATCACTATTGTGGTTTTCATAATTGTACTTTCAAATTATCATTATCTGAAAGCTTGATTTTGGATCTCTTTCCTTAACAAAAACCCTAGTTCGATTTCCCAAGAAATTTTTTCCAAAATAATTTCATTAATAAAGTTATTAAAAAAGAGAAAAATAGAATAATGAAATAATTAACAGATCTAGGGGTATAAAAATCATATAAAAATACTCCGGAATTAAGTAAATGAAGGACATATGTTGCTTCACATTCACATTTATGTTTCTGGGGTGTTTTCAGTCGTAGGGATCTGTTAAGCACATAGTGAGCTGGGAACTACTTACCAGTCTAACGATGAATAAAAAAATATCAGTCAATTTGCTGTTGATAAAATGCTATGCGCTCTTGTTATCATTTCCGACGAAAAGTGAAAAACACAACAGATTCAAAAAGTAACTAAAATTATAAAAAGACGAAATTATTAAATTTTTATTATCCTAATATTATTTACCTCTCTGCTGATCTTTCCAAATAATAACAATTTGTTTTTTACGTATACGAAATGTATTCGTTCTAAAGTACATTTATGTCAGCTTTAGACACCTGACCGTTATATAGTATATTATATATTATTATAATATTATATATAGATATTATATATATAATAAAATAGTATATAAACGGCTTATATACTCGATTCATCAGGATATTATATTTGATATAGTTAATATATATATATATATATTATATATAAATATATAAATAATTTATACTATAATCTCTTGACAGTTTTCATTGTAAACCTTCTGAAAGGCCTACATTCTTCATTTTTCTATCTAATTTGCTGAATCTCCACTCGTATTAGAAAAGGAGTTGCTGCACAGTGCTATGGGAATATCCTTCTCTGCTTGCTTTCTCCAATAATTATTTTCTGAATTGTAGTGATATTTTGAGGAACAAACCCCCGGCTATTACGCTTGCCTGCTTGTGTGCCTCCTCCCTCACTTCCTTCCTCTCTGTCTGTGAACTCCTTTACTTTTTATCACCCATATTTTTCTGCTGCATTTAATTCATTCCTCTTACTGTAAAGGTGAGGCCCCAAGCATTTAGGCGCTATCTTTTAGGAGATTTGTGTTTAAGGTTAGTGATATTGGGGTGGTTCTATATATATTTATTGATTATTCTTATATTATTTAAATATACTAATTAGTACATAGTATTAAAATATAATAATCTAAGTTTATATATTAATATATATATATTTATTATATATTTATAATATATTTATTAATATATATATAATATATATATTTTATTACTCATATATATTATATATAATATATATATATATATATATAATTAATATTATTATATAAATCCAATATTAAATAATATATATAAATAAACCTATAATAAATATATAATAATATATTATAGGTATTTAACTTATATATATAGATAAGATATATATATATATAATATATATATATATTATATAATAAATATATATATATCATGTTCTTTCTCTCTTGTAGGTAGCACATTTACCTAGAATGCGTATGGGGGAACGGTGGTGAGTTGTGAACTTTTCAATAAATAAAAATTTTGAAAATCAGACATTTTCTTGTCTTTTATTAACTAGTACAATATCCCCCCTCCCGAACAAGCCTCCAAAACCATCAGAAATTCACTAAAATTCTAAATCATCCTTGAAATGATCTGTTAAAAAAAAACAAAAAAAAAAAACGTAAATAGTTAAGAAATAGACAACTCACAGAATCAAATTACGTTCTGATGAGCTATCCTACTCCTCCTTGTTTGAGTGATTAGAAAGATCATAATTTCAGTATTTCCGATAGGCAATTCATGGGTCGGGTACGCGAAAACACATCTCAGGGAGGTAAAGTGTGCGGCTAGTGCAATGCATTTGCGAGGAAAACTAACATTGACATTTTTTAAAATTTATTTTTCCTGGAGCCTTATTGTTTGCTGCCAATTCACTTATCTATTTAACGCAGTCAGCGACTACGCTACAACACTCCACTACACACACACGATTATGAGGATATATATATAATATTCACCCCATTAAGTTTTAAGTAGAATATATAATATATATTAAATAATATTTAATATATATATATATATTATATATATATATATATATATATATATAATACGGATATATATATAATTTGATATTATAATTATATATTTTATTATATATTATTATATTATATGATATATATAATAATATTATATATATATTATATATATATAAGTAGTACGAACACACATCACTGCATACAATACACACACTAGACAATGTTTTATAATCAATGAATTAAAAATTTAATTTTTATTTAATTCATTATTATTATTTTATATAATTATTATTATTATTATATTATTATTATTATTATTAATATTATTATTATTAATATATTAATAATTATTAATATTAAAAAAATATCTATTAATTATTTCTTCAACTTGACACAGAGCCCATCCAACATCAAGAAGGGTTTTTAATTAATATTGATAGAGGTCATTGATATATGTGTGGTTGTTATTTTTTTAAATAAAGTAATTTATTTTTCATTGAATAAATTAATATATAATAATAGTTAATGAATAATAATTAAGCAATAATAAATAATAATAATAATAATAATAATAATAAATAACCGGACGATTTGGTGTAACAACCCACTCCTTGTGAATAAGGGCTCTGCCCAGTGAGTGGTGGTGACAACTGTAAAAAAAAAAAAAAAAAAAAAAAAAAAAAAAAAAAAAAAAAAAAAAAAAAAAAAAAAAAAAAAAAGATAAAAAAAAAAAAAAAAAAAAAAATATGACTAGAGCGCCCGATTTTTTTTAAAAAATTGATCAGCTCTCATGTGTTGGCCAATTGGACATGGTAAATTAATTTACCCTAGTTTGCGGGTATTTTAAAGTAGTGTGGGTATTTTATTATTAAGGGTATTATTGTTTGGAGGGTGAAATAACAATTATATATAAAAAAAATAACTTTAGTAATATATTAAATTTAATTTTACTAATAATTAAAGGAAAATTGAGATAATAAGAAAAATGAACGTTTACATGTTAATAGCATGTAAGACAACGTTATTTAAACTTGGCAACAAGGCTGAGTAAGTCACGTGTCCATTTCCCTCCCTCTCCCCCAATTCTTTCCCTCATCTTCCTTTCCTTGAAGCAACTTTTTTTTATATATATATAATTCTCCCATATATAATATATATATATATATATATATATATATATATATATTTTTATATATATATATATATAAATAATTATATAATATATTATTATTATATATATATAGGTATATATTATTATATATATATATATATTATTTATATATATATATTTTTTTATATATATATATATATATATATATATATATATATATATTATATATATATATATATATATATATATATATATATATATATATATTTGTTTGGTTTGTCATTTCTTCAAGGGGCAGTGGGTACAGTGACTGTTATTGTAAATAAACAATATTGTTAAAGAACAAATTCAGTCAGAAAAATTCACAATATTCTTTATGGTCTGTATTGTATATATCAGTACCATTATACCGTACTAAAATTTACTCTGACAGCCAATCAGTAGCTTGCTTTGGAAGGCAGGTCTCGTGACGTCACAACACAGTCCGAGAAATTTGATTGACATTCTTTCCTATGAAATTACATTGGAAAATTACAGCAATTATAATTTGTTGTACTCCTTTATTAATTAATATTTTGAACTGTCACTTGCTTCCGACCCTGGAGTTGTGAAATTTCATATCCAATATAAAGGATTTTTCATTGTGTTAATTATTACACAAGCTATTCAAAGTTTTTTGAATAAACTTTACCTCGTTTAATTAAAGTAAATATTAATTATAATTTCGTAAAATATATCTTATTGCGAACCTTTTCTGCAAGTTTGATTAAAAAACATAAAGTATTAACGAAATTATGCAATTTTCCAAATAAAACAGAAATTTTGATTGAGAAGGCCCAACATTCCGCAATCGTTGTTTCATATGTAAATAATGTTCTAATTATTCAATTTTCACAGACATTATATTTTTCTGTTTGTTTTATCCTACTTTATATAATATATAAATATGGAATTGATTACTTCATTAAAACTATAGGCTACCCTCTAGAATGATAAATATTTTAGGTTCCTTTTTTGGCGTTAAAATCCACTCTTTTGAAAATGCCCCGTGTTTGACTTCATTTTCATATTCTACACATTGGAATACATATGTGTACTAATTTTCATGTAAAAGTTCCATGTATATATACATATATATACTTTGAAAATTTTACTAGAAATATGCTAGCACAAAGGCTAGATTTTTTATATTGCTGAAACTTGGCACATATATTCACGATAGAATAAGGTGTCTTCTTTGTAAATTTGGTACCGCTACAAAGTCTAGTTTTTTTAGTTATATCGATTACAATTTAGTGAAGAATTAAGCTTTTTCCAGAAAAACATTTTTTACCGTAGATTTTTGTCAAATTAAAATTGGAGTGCTTTCAATCAAAATGTCATAACTTTGTAAATAGTGATATATATATATATATATATATATATATATATATATATAAATTTATATATATATATATATATATATATATAGAGTATATATTATATAAGTACTGTATACCTACCCTATACACACTATAACTAATACCATATATGTCTATAGTTTGAAGCTAGCATTATATAGATATTATTATATATTTATATATATATATATATATATATATATATATATATATATATATTGGTTGAGTATAAATTTTTCCTTTAATAGGGTGTTTTCGTCCAAGAGTGGATAATTCCTCATGACCTGTCTCTCAACCAGGGTTACCAGATGTGTCTAATTTATGTTAGGTTTAATATAAATATCAAAATAATTTAAAACTTTCTTAACCATTCACATAAAATCCCATTTATGAAACACACTCAATGAACAAGTTTTTCATGTACGCCCAGATACAGCGTTGCCAAATCTAATGATAATTCTTGAAACTCTCATATCATGATTTTTCTTTTTAAAAAAAACACTTAAAAAAATTAGTTGATTTAAATAATTTGATTTTTTTTTGTGCCAACCCTGTTCCTAATTATTCAGAATGGCACCATTGCATTTCTGTCTCTAATAGTCCGTCAGGTTCATCTGTGTTGTGTAATGAAATGTGTTCCGAGTCAGTGTAATTCATTTATGGGCATTTGTGAAATCCCCTTTTATCTTTGCTTCTGATATATATATATATATATATATATATATATATATATATATATATGTTATATATATATTATATATATATATATTTATAATATATTATATTATATATATATATTATATACTATATATAATTAATATATATATATTATTATAATATATATATAATATATATATTTAATATATATTATATATAAATAATATATATTATATATATATATATATATAATAATATATTAATATATATAATTATATCAAGGAGTTGAGGTTTCAAGTACACTAAAAGTACGTTGTACTTGTACTTGTACTTAAGTACAGTTTTTGGAGTAACTTGTACTTGTACTTGTCTTCAGTTTTTTAAACCAGTGTCTTGTACTTGTACTGTACTTGATCCATTTGTACTTATGGGTAAACTTGTTGCTTTGGTAATTTGAGTCAAGTATTTATGGCATTGTTAACTTTGGTCAATATTTTTATTTTCCTTCTTATCACTGTGACCTACGTATTGATATCTTTATTTCTTATATACTATCTTGTTTCAAAAATAAATTCTATTTTCGATATAAAGTATTCCTCATTATTATATATATATATATATAATAATATATAGCATGAAAGATATTATATATTAGTATATGCAGTAGTATCACTATATAATACATACACACACTAATACATAGATGTTATATAGTATTCGAGATAATATAATAATATATATATATATAAATTATTATATATATCAAATATATAATATATATAACATATTTATTAATAACTATTTTAAGAAAAAATTTAAAGTATAGCATAATATTTTTACTAATTTATACCTCTTTTCCCCAAGACGGGGGTAAGGTGCGTAACATGGCACCGGAAATATACAATAATAGAAGAATTATACAACAGGTCGAAAAGAAATTCCCAGCCTACCTATCACGCCTTTATCTATTAAGTCTGAGAACTCAACTCAGCTGTCAGAGAAATGTCAACCCTAGAGCTTGCGGAGCGGCGATCCGAACGTTAAGAAGGACCCGCGAGTCCTTATAGGAATCTACACGAGCTCAATGGGATATTACCTTAACCCAGGTGGGCCACAAACGGGCATTTCACCTGCGAGAGAGCGCGCGCATCACTCCGCTATTATGCACTAACATGAGTAGCGTCTCCCTGCCAAACTCACAGTTCGAACCCCTCATAGACACTTCTTTGCACACTGACTCAATCCCACATTTATCTCGTCTCCACAGCGTCGATTTTCCCAAACACAACTCACCACTCATAATCAGCTCCAGCTTTTAACTAAACCGATATGCATTCCCATTCGTTGTCACCTTTCACAGACAAATCATTTCAATGTACTGTAATCCATTCTATTCTCACATCATAAATTACTTATCATTAGGTTTTTTACCTACCCAATTTGAATGGTGGCTGAAGCACGCGAGCAGTTATCTCTGTAAGTCCGACGCTCGTTCTATATCGCATCATTTGATTATAATCCCAAGTCTTCTCAACACCTAAACACGCCTAAGATTGTCCATGTCTAACACATTATAACTTTTGAATCTATAGCCTAATCTTATCAGATCATAGTCTCACCATGCTAACTACATTAAACAACAGTACATAAACATACAACTCAC
Organism: Trachelipus rathkii; assembly: GCA_015478945.1. Lineage (NCBI taxonomy): Eukaryota > Metazoa > Arthropoda > Malacostraca > Isopoda > Trachelipodidae > Trachelipus > Trachelipus rathkii. The sequence goes on from JABUQX010038368.1 coordinate 8,410, forward strand.
GAAGACACTAGGGGCACTCTAAAGCTTAGTTCACTCTTTGACAATCCACTACAAAAGGATTATAATTTGAACCAGCCATACCTTCCTGTAATATCACGAACTTTGACTAACCACACTGGCATCAATCCTTCCCTTTTTGATTCTCATAAAATTTATCCTAAAATATTCTAAAACCAGTCACATGTTCCAGCTGCTCACCTATCTAGCATAACTTCACACTGAGAACTGTCCTCACTCACAAACCCCTCCTACTCTTATCTAAGTTTACTTTCAACCCATCTTTTACACCCTGCCAAAATTTCTCTCCAAATCCTTTCAAACTCTAATTACAAGATCACCAGCACAAACCATATTATATATATATAATATAATATAATATATAATACAATAAAATAAATATTTAGTATTAATAATATATATATATAAATAGCGGTAGCATAAATAACGATTTGTAATAATATATTACTAGTATATTATAATATATATATAATATTTATACAAATATAATACATAGTATTATAAAATTAAATATATTATAATAAAAAAATATATGATGTATCTCGTTACGACAATTAAATATACATGGCATATTACTAAATATTCCATACTTGAATTAATATATCAGAGAGTGACAAATAATTAAATTATATAATTTAAATAATATAATAAATATATAATATACAATAAAAAGTAATATGCTATCAGTATATAATATTATATATAATATATATTAAATATATATAATATATATATTAAATATTACTAAATATATATAATTATATATTATAATATATTATAATAAGTATATAGGCGAGATGGTGATTGGATTTGGAGGATAGGGAAGTTGTATAACAAAGCGTTATGGAGGTTATAGTTTCGAGGGATTGCGAGGATGAAGCAATATTAAGTACCCTTAATATAAGGGTAAGGGGAATATATGGAGCCGAAACTGTATAAATTATAGGGTAATTAGTTTTATTGAGTGTTGTAGGGAGATAAATGCTGGTATTATGGTCGAAAAGAGTGACGATCGAAGACTAGAATAGGAACTGATATGGTATAAAGAACAAGTGGCCTATTAGAAGTGTAGAGGATGTGTGGGATCAAATCTTTACATTGAAACAAAAGATTGGGATAATGAGGGAGGATAATAATTGAAGAATAATTGTATTTAGGATTTATGGAATTATCGTACAAGAGCGCATAATAGGAATTAATAGGGAAGATCTGTGGCAAGTATTAATGGTATATGTTGTTGGTGTAAGACCTCTGAATGAAATTATATATGCTGATAGTGAAGCGTGTGTAAGAATAATGGGTTTTGAAAGATTGGTTTAATATTAATAGCGGAAGTGAGACAGGGTTGTGTTAATGTCTCCTTGGGGATCCAATCTGTATATGGATGAGGTTTATGAAAGAATTAGAGAAGTCAGGGATGGCAGGTTAAAGTGTTAGAATAATGGAGAAATGGAAAGATGTAGTGAAGGAGGGTCCCTACCTTATTACTGATGAGGATGTTTGGTTTTGTGTGTAGCGAATACTGAAGAGAGTTTTATGAAGGACTTGTAGAAGAGTATTTGGTAAGGGTGTGTAAAAATAAGGGGTTTGATATAGTAAAAGTAATATAAGAAGGTAAGGTTATGGTTGTGAGTGAGGACAGTCCCAGTAGTGAAGTTATGTTAGAGGTTAGTAGTCAAGCTTGAGAAAATAAAGTTTCTTGAGAATTTGAATATTAAGGAATATGTGTTGAATGAAATAGGGGGGATGATGTCAAGAGTGATAGTAGGAAAGTTTTGTGAAAATAGGAACAAAAGGTTAGCATGGTGCAGATTAAATTAAGTTGGTGATGTATATGGGACTAAGTATCTTAAAGTGCCCATAGGGTCTTACATGGAGGTATGTTGATTACCTACGTTAATTGTATAGTAGTGGGAGACTAATGGTCTGGAATAAGAGGTATAGATTTTATAAATACAATGGTTCAGATTGACAATCTAGTGGCGTGTAGGTGTGATATAGAAATGATAAAATAGAGGAAATGAACGTATTAGGAGTTGTTGGTGTGTGAGAGAATGGGCTAGTAAAATGAAGGGATAATAATGAAAGTTTCGGTTGAGCATGGTTTCGAGGTTATATGGAAATGATGTGAGATCTAGGTCGGAAATTGGTTAAAACGATGTAATATCGTGGGCGAATCTATCTTTGTATTTTATTATGGGATATTTGTCGACCGGATCGGAGACGTAAAACACAAAAAGTGGAATTGAGTCAAAGAAATAATGGTGGATGCCTGAAGAGAAGAAATGTTGAGTTTAGGTTCATCAAGAGGGCAGCGAGAAGATGTAGGAATGCATTAACAGGAGTGAAAAATGGAGCGGGGTTTTGTAGTATGTAGTACGGTATCTGGTTTGTAGCCTTCAAATCACTGGGCCAGGCACAGCCCCACAATTGACGAGCGTCATAAGCGAGGAATCCATCGAGGGGTCCCCGTGAAGTTCAAAGGATGGATAATTGTTTTTCTGTAACTGCGATGAACGTATGTCACAAACGTAAGGGCTTATAAAGGGGTACGGTAAAAGAGCTGGGCTTTCTTGTCTTATACTTGAGCTTCTGTTTGCCCTTGCGGAAGCCTATTATGTTTCTATGCATGTTAGCCGGATCTTGTGTGTGCTCACCTCTACCTCTGGACAGTTCATTAAGGGGACCGAGAAGAATGTTGGTCACCCGCAATACGGGAAATGATGAGATAAAATGACAAAACAATCACTCGGGCAGACCTCTTAGCAAGGTACAAATAATATAAAATATAAATAATATAATAAAATATAGTAAATTTATATATATAGGTATGGATCTATGTATATACCTATTCAAAATTGTAGTAGCCTATATATACTAAATATATAAAGAGATAAAAATATATATATAAACTTATTAAAAAGTATTAATTATTACTATATAATATATAGATACATTAGATTATATTAATTTATATATAAATAAAAATATATAATATAATAATTATCAATGATTTAATATATATATAATATCATAAGAGCATTATAATTATATATAACTATAATATATAATATAAATAGTAATATTTTTTGACTCTCTTATATTTTGAGTATATATATATTAGGTATAGTATATATACTATGATATATATTTATATATATATATATATATATATATATATAATAGTATATTATATTATATATATATATATATATAATAATATAAATATATATATAATATATATATACTATAATCATTCTCACAATAATAAAGTACTTGCAGTTTCTAAAACCAATGTACTTGTACTTGTACTTTGTACTTGAACAAATTGTAGAGTACTTGTACTTTACAAAAACAAATTCTAGAGTTACTTGTACTTGTACTTGAAAAAATGTACTATGAACCAACGCCTGAATTATATATATATATATATAATTAATATATTTATTATAATATATATATACACATATATAATAATAATATATAATATAATGAGTCGAATAAAGATTGATGTATACATATATCATTTATATAAACATTAATATATATTAATTATACAAATATATATATATATACATATATATATATATAATATAGAAGCATATAACACTTACAAACGCGACTCGATAAGCAAGTGGTGGTCGACACTCCCTGATACAGAGGAACAACAGCAGGCCATGCGCGTCATCTCACTCGCACATACCTATATGAAATTAACATTGTAACATCTTTTGCAAGCTTCTGTATTCAGCGATGGCATTCTCATGTCTTCTCAATGAAGTCCTCCACATCAGACCTCCCATCTCTTCCTAGGTCTTATTTTATTTATATTTAATCCTACTTGACTTTGTTCCCTTCGATCTCTGCAAGGCATCTCTATCAATCTCTCGGTGCTACTTTCTGTCCTGCATCTTTTTCAGTGAAGTCGCCCACCACCTCTACAATTTGGGTGCCTATATATTCATTTTATGTTATATTTTATAAACACATAGGCCTTTCACGCTTTGCCTAGATTTACATCAACACTCCCACACACCTCTAATTATTGCACATATTTCGGGTTCTTACATTATTTACATTTACTATTCCTTATACCGCCTCATCCCACAAAGCGCTTCACAAAGGATATATGCTCTCAACTTGTATCCACTTCACATTCAACATACTAATAAGCACATTTCACTCTTCCTGAAACAGATCCTCTAATACTTATAAAATCTAGAAATAATATCAAAAGCTTTCTCTCACGACTATGAAAGCTAGCGAGAGATATTATTAGGTCTATATAAGAGCTCTCCAATAATTCATACGGACTCATGTTTCGAGTGCTCATATAAAGCGTTCAACCACAGTACGGAGTTTCTCTAGGCGATATTCAAATTCTCAGCCTTACATCTCTAGTATTCTCTCACAATATGTTTTTGCCAAAGCCAGTCCAACCAATTCCCCACGCTAGATACCGTTTAATTTAACCATTCGCACCTTATATCTCCTTTTCCTTAATATTGGAACTATATTGACTTTCCAGACTCAACAGTACTTAGCCCCGTTCCAACACCTATCGGATAATTTTCAGAAGAGTGTTTATCAACATTTTCTCACTCATAAATCGCAAAATACACACAATCTCTTCAGCAGTCTTATGCTACATATTCTTCCTTTCTCTCCAGTCTATATGTCTCTCTCTTACTCTCTGTCTTCTATCTCCAGCTCTCATCTCTCCTCATACATACTCTACATCGAATCTCTCATCTACTCTCAAATTTAGTAGGTGCGCATTGACGAAGTCAGGATCTCCCGTAAATTCTCTTTCTACCGCGAGTTGCTACGTAAATCTTCTCTCTCCTCGTTACCCTCTCTGTCTACTAGTCAACACAACCGCACACCATTATATAAAAAAATATCATATATATAATATAATATATATATATAGAATATATATATATTATAATATAATATATATATATAATATAGTAATATAATATACATATAAAAAATGATTTCCATAAAATATTCTCCATATGAATAAGAACATTAAAATTTTTTTCATTCAAAAAATTCTTTAGCCAAAATCTGGCTTGAAGAATTTTCGGTAGGTGGCAAATACTGATCCACTGTAGGATAGACCGATCACACTATAGAATAAAATATATCGATAAATCGAGTATAATGCGAAGAAATCTTTAGAAATACATAAATACTAATTATTTCACTTAAAACTACTTTCATCAGGTCAAAAAATATCGATATATCTGGTTTAAAAAAATAGTTTATATATAGGAAGAGGAAATATTTCGTATATATATAGAAATATCATAAAAAAATAGTGCTTATATATATATATTAAATATAATATATATATGAATATTTCAAGGATAAATACATATTATAATACTGTATATATATATAGCGTTCTTCCGATAAATATATATATATTATATATATATATATATATATATAAGAGAGATGAAATAACCTAGAGGCGATAATATCCCTAGTAAAGGGGCGATAATATTATATTATAATGATAATATATAATTATTAGTTTTCATATTATATATATATTAGTTTTAAAGCAGATAAAATGAAAACTAGGCTTACAATTATAAAAAAAATATGTGAATTTTTGATTCTTAAACATTTTCAAATTTACAAATAAATTTAATTTTAATTAAAGATTTTAACATTAACATCAAAACTTGTATTGTCGTTTTTGTTCTGTACTTTGAAGGATAATTTCATAGTACTTTATTATAAAATAAAATCATTAATTAATTTGAAAAGATAAAAATAATGATTACGCAATTATATTAATATCATTTCTATTGAAAATTGTTTCTACCCTCCAGGATTTCATATAGGCCCTACATGCTTCATCTCTATTTATTATTGACCTTCTCCCTCTCCTCTCCTCCTACTCTCCATGAGCTCATTAACAATACAAAATGTCCCCATCATTCAAGAGGGCCTGAAAAATACACATATTTTACTGAAAGTTGTTTTAAGAAAGCAGAAGAAAAGCTGGTTAAAATTTCTAAAAAGTAAAAATAATATACGTTGAATTCGATAAAGTTACTTTCATGAATCTTGAATATAAACAAATCTAACATACTTTGATGTGATTGAAAAATATAAATACAGAGGAGATAATATTTTAGTGATAAACTTCAAAAAAAATACAATATACGTACTTATATATAGCGTCCGGTTCTCTCCTTTTGCGAGGCGACTGAATTCTAATTATCGGCAAGTTGTTAGATGGCACGGATTGGTATCGAGTATATGCGGGTCAGCAGCTCTCTCTTCGTGGACATCTAAAAAAATGAGAAAGTGTGTTTTAGCGACGATATACTATTTATATAGTATATATATACTCCTGAATAATAAAATACTTTTACTAATCAGGTAACATTATATATCACCTATAATTAGATATTATAATATACATATCTATATACTATATATATATATTATAAATAATAACCAAAAATAGATCATTATTCATTTTTCGTTATTTTTAATATAAAATTTATATATATATATATAATATATATTTATATAATAAGTATATATATATAATAAAAGAATTATTGAGAATATTATATAGATAAGATGAAAAAATATATAAGTTATTCTTGACCCAGAGATTGATAGTTTTATAACTAGGATTCTTCTTCCAGACACTATAGTGACTAGTACTAGTGATAGTAATAGAGATAGTTACTTGCTTTTAAAAATATATTAACAAATAATGATATTATATTATATATATAATATGGTAATAGTAGCGCAGAGGGGCTTCACCCCCAATTTTTTTAAAAATCACAGGATATACTATAAAAAAATTATAATGAATTAAAAAACCAAACGTGGCGGTAATCTTTAAGGAAAAAATTACAAGCCTCTTCAAAGTTGGTAAGAGAGCGCCATAGAGTTTCATTTTGATCCATTCAAGGTTTTTGTCTCAATTCATGCCATCTAGTTCAGTATGATGTTGGTAGTTATACAACAGAGGAAATATAATGCATACCTACAAATCTTTTATTATTAACCTGAAACTAGGTGGCCTAAAACAGAGCAAACAGGAGGTCCACTGATTTTTTATAAAAAGCCTATTATTAGATTTTTTATAACTTTGAGAGGCTGTAACTTTTTCTTAAAGACTTAAATATTTTTTTTATGCTTCATTATTATTTTTTTTTAGAGTATAATCTGTTATATTTAAATTTTTATTTTTTTTTATTTTTTTTTATAGATAAATCTCATGAAATACTTTTATATATAATTTTGCTGTAATTTTCCAAAGGACTGCCGACGTTGTGTTTTTTTTTATTACTTTTCGTTGTATTTTATTTAAAAGTATTGTTAGTTTAAAATCGGGGGTAAAGCCCCTCTGCGCTTATTACCATAATATATATATATATATAATATATATATATATATATATAATATACTATATATATAATATATATATATTAAGGACCTTATTCTGTACGACTCCGTCAGTTTGAATTTTTTTTTTGTTTTTTTTTAATATATTCTATATATGAGATACCGTTATTCAGTGTAACGGACATATTCAAAAATATATAGGACCTTTTCAGTTTTTACGACTCCGCAGTTTAATTCTTTTTTATTTTTTTTTTTACTAAAGGAATACCCAAGGGTAACCAGATGGCAGGAGTCGGGGTCTCTTCGGCCTTCCGGGGAACTACAAGGTAGGACTATTTCCCCCCTCCGGGAGGGTCTCCGGAACCCCCGCTCTTGGTATTTGGTGTCGCGGGGTTCCTCCGCCCCTCCCCTACGGGTAATGGAAAAACGTCCCCCCCTCTGTGCCCCCACTGTCGGCTCGAGCCCCCAATTTTTTTTTTTTTTCTGTGTTTCTGCATGTGTTTTTATTAATATTTTTTACATTTTTAATAAATAAGGCTTAATACGCTGATTCCAAATATGTAATTGGTTTTTCTGTAAGTGTGTACTTTTTGAGATATATGTATATATAATGAAAAAAAAGTGTTTTTTTTTTTTTTTTTTTTTTTTTTTTATATTTTATTAATATAATTTATATGCTGAATATTCAAATATGTATATTGGTTTTTCATAATAAGTTCCGTACTTTTCGAGATATTTCAATTTTTAAGAATCAATTTAAAAAAAATGGATTTTTAAAAATATTTAAAAATACTGTCGAACTTTTGAATCATGTCCGTTACCAACTGAATTCATTGTTGGTATCATATATGTAGAATATTTAAAAAAAAAACAAAAAAAAAAAATAAAACTGACGGAATTTTAAAACAGAAATAGACCTTATATATAATATATAAATATATATTATATATATATATATATAATATATATATATATAGGAACTCCTTCCTTTAAAGGGTAGTTAACGATATATATCGAACGAACATATGTAATCGAATTTTTTTTTCGATTATTTCAAGGAAAAAGTGCGATAAGGTTGCAATGAGTTTTTTTTTTTTTTTTTACTGAAAAGAATACCCAAGATTAAATAGTAAAGAAGCAAAGATTGAAAGAGTCAGGGTCTCTCGGCTCAGGGGGACGACGGGGGGGAACGAAGTCCCCCTCTGTCCCCTCCGTCGGTCGAGCCCCTTAATAAAGAAAAAAAAGAAAATAATAAAAAAATTAACATATAAAAATTAACATGAATAAAAAAAAGCACTGTGAAAAGCTCTAGGGGGTCTTTCTATATGGAGATTTATGCTAACCACGTCACAGTGCAGGATGCACCAGCAGAGTTGCTTGATCTTCGATATCACGCCACGATATGTAACTTCCTTTTATAGGATTATTACTATATATTATAATTATATATATAATATATATATATATATTATATATATATATATATAATATATAATATTATATATATATATAATATATATATATATATATATAGGCTCCTATTCTGTTTTCGATATCGCTCATATATTTTTTTTTTTTTTATTATATTGCTACTATAGGCTACCAACAATGAATTTAAGTTAACGCGACATGATTCAAGTTTCGAAGTATTTTTTAAATAAATTTTTTAAAAATCACATTTTTGTTAATATTTTTTTTAAAAGATGTGAATATCATCAAAAGTCTGTTATTCAACCATTCCATTACCATATTTGGAATCAGTGTCACAAAAGCTTATTTCACAAATGTAAAAAAAAAATAAAAAAAAAAAAAACTTTTTTTTTGTTCATAAATTAATATCTCAAAAAGTAAGACAACTTACAGAAAAAAACCCAATTACAATATTGGAATCAGCGTAATAACGGCTTATTAAAAATGATAAAAAAAAATTTAAAAAAAAAACGTAAAATATATATATAAAAATAGGGGCTCGAGCCGACGGGGACAGAGGGGGGACGTTTTTTCCAATACCCCGTAGGGGAAGGGCGGAGGAACCCCGCGACACCACAAATACCAAATACCGGAGACCCTCCCGGAGGGGGGAAATTAGTAGACCTACCCTGTAGTTCCCCGGAAGGCCGAGAGGACCCCGACTCCTGCCATCATTTGCGGTTTACCCTTGGGTATTCCTTTAGTAAAAAAAAAAAAAAAAAAAAAAAATTAAAAAATGAAGGTGTTTTAAAAATACGGAAAAGGTCCTATATTTTTTGAATCATGTCCGTTACCACTTATTTTTTCGTTAGTAATTCTTATAACTAATATATTAAAAAAAACAAAAAAAATTCAAAAACTGACGGAGTCGTATAACAAAAGGGTCCTATATATATATATATATATATATATATATATATAATATATCTAATATAAATATAATATACTAAATATATATATATATATATATATATATAAGTATATAATATATATAGGGTAGGGGTGGCTTCTTTTATGAGCAGGCACCCCTATATAAGAGGATGGTGATTAAAGATCCATATTTTGAAATGATGTTTTTATTCAACATAAATAAAATATGCAATTAAAGTATAAAAGTAACAAAAAGTCCGCTTCTGTTGAGATACTCTCTCTTCGTAGGCGAATTGGTTAGTCAAGCCTTTTCCGCGCGTTTTCCCAATTGCCTCGACCTTCATGTTAGCTGGCGAAAAATTTGTGATCCGAAATTCAAAGTCCGCAAGCCCTTAATTCCTTGAAGTTTATGCTCTCTTACCCGGGGGAGGATTCTTGAGGAGAGAGTATCTTGAGTGAGATTTTTTCTGATTTTATTTGAATATTTGATCTGACTTTATCTGACTGAAGAGCATCTCAAAAGGACGAGTTTTAATAGTATTTCACTTTGAACTTATGCAGGATTCGTTCCAGTTTAAATCTTAGGCATAAGTACGGGAAAACATAAATTAAACTTTTTACAAAGTTAATGGAGTTCTACATATATATCTACCTGCGCTAAACACGAAGTGAGAAAGTATGTTATAATAATTATACAAGAATAAAGAACTGAAAATACATAGTTAATACTTCAAATGCAAACAATCTAATCTATGTCCGAAAGACATAAGTAAGACCATATAACCATTTGAAGGAAAAAGTTATTTACGTGTGTGTGTACTCCTGTATACATACATACATACACCTGAGAGGTAATTGAGTGTCTACGTATGCAGACAAAAACATATATAACAAAATTCATGTTTGAACACAATAAAAATACAATAATGTTATTTATACAGAAATAAAAGGGGCATTTAAACATAAGCATATTTGGTTATATCCGTTAAGATATAAACAACATCCAAACATTTAAATGCATAAATACAAAAAGGTTAATACATAATAATTATTGTTATGAAACAATTTGAATTATTCACCAGTTAAATAGGCCACATTGATCAACCGTTGAATCCAAGGAAAGGCCCAATATAAGACGTTTCTAACGTATCCATGGTTTGACCAATGCGCACGTAGTTTTCAAAGTTGTAGCTACGAGAGAAACATGCTTGACATATGTAGAGACGAAGTTGCTGGAAATGTAGGTCCTTTATTTGAAAAAATTCTTCCTACATAAAAAAGGGAGCAGTCACAGAACCATTTAGAATTCGAAAAAGGAATCAAGTTCGTAGTGGAATCCAAAATGAGTTTCCTACCGTAATCCAAAACTTAAAATGATGAAAGAAATCATACCGTAAAGGAAGTTACATATGGAGGAGAAGTGTCTTGAAATTTAGGTCGTTTTAAAGAATAAAAAGCATCATACATAAAAACACTGAGCGGTCACAGAAACCATTTAGAATTCGAAAAGGAAACAGAGTTCGTAGTGGAATTCAAAAATGGATTTCTGCCCATAATCCAAAGCCCAAACTTAAAAAGTGGATGAAAGAATCCATACCGTAAAGGAAGTTACATATGGAGAATCGAAGTTGCTTTGAAATTTAGGTCCTTATTTGAAAAAATTTCTTTATACATAAAAGGGAGAGGTCACAGAAACCATTTAGAATTCGAAAAGGAATCAGATTCGTAGTGGGAATTCAAAAAATGAGTTTCTGCCCAAAATTCCAAACTTGAAATGATGAAGAAATCCATACCGTATAAGGAAGCTTGCTATGTCTAGCGATGTAATCCTCGAACTGTTGATAAGTTGTGAAAGCTGAGACCAATAATCCAAAATTTATTAGAAAATGAAAATTGTGTCCAGTACGATAAATTCGTTTGCTTGAGTCATTTTTTTTTCGAGTGTTCTGAATTGGATTTTAGTATTGTATTATGTTTTTCTTTTTCTCATTTTGTTGTTTATCAGAAGGCGTTGATTGAAGTTCTGGGTGGTTCTACTCAGGTTCACCATATTATTTATAGGGTAGGGGTTGGCTTCTTTTTATGAAGCAGCAGCCCTATATAAAGAGGATGGTGATTTAAAAATCCATATTGGAAATGATGTTTTTTAATTCAACATAGTATAATAAAATGCATTAAGTATAAAGGAAGCAAAGAGTCCCTTTGCGTCCAGTTGAGAGATACTTCTTCAATCTTCGTAGCGAATTTGGTAGTCACAGGCCTTTTCCAGCGCGTTTTCCCACATTGCTCGTGACCTCTTCGTTTGGTGCTAAAATTTGTGATCGAAATTCAAGTCGCAGCCTTTCCCTTGAAGTTTATCTCTCTTACCGGGAGGATTTCTGTAGAGAGTATCTTGATGAGATTTTCTTCTGATTCCTTAAAATAATTTGATCTGACTTATCTGATGAAGAGCATCACAAAAGGACGAAGCTTATCGATATATTTCACTTTAGGACTTATCTAAAATTTATGCTCGCTGCAAATCTTAAGCATATAAGTACGAACATGAAATTAAAAATCTTTTTTATACAAAGTTAATGGGAGTGCTACCATATATATATATATAATAAATATATATATTATATATATATATATATATATATATATATATATATATATTAAAATATATATTACTATATATATATATAAATAGTATACATATTAGGCAAAAAAGTCTGGGTCAAACAGATTCTGAGGAAAATAAAATCATGTACTCATTTTTCCCCGATAATCGCGTTTTTTTACTAAGGTTTAATATAGTTTTTCGTCTCACCCATGACTGCAAAAGTGTTATTTATAACAGTGCTTTATATCTTTATTGAAACTATAAATATAAAATGAATGAAATCGATAAAAAAAAAATCTTCAAATAATTTGTTTATACCATTTTTGTACATTAAATGTTTATAGTTTTAATACAGACAACTTTTTGAGACAGATCATCCATGAACCTACAAGACACAATGAAGTTAGACTTAATATTAACTAACAATGAAAGTATGGTGGATGACATAGAATAAGTTGTTTATTTATATCTCAAATATCAATATTGAATTAATTATGGATAAATGCCAGTTTGGCACTCTAATGTAAACCTTCATCATCATCATTATTTTTTACTAAAATTGAAAATTTAATAATAATTGGTAATAAGAATCACACGCGAGTATTTCTTAAGCGAATCCTCACAAAATATTTAGGGATAATTATGTTTATAGTATATGATATATGTTTTGTTAATTATATAAAGAGTAAATCGTTTGGTCTACTTAGCCAAAGCCAATCCTAATCTTATTTATCCATTATTAATCTATGATAGATTTTTCGAACGTAAAAAATTTATAATTTTCAATATATATTAATATTCAAAAGGCGACCTCCTTGTATGATAATAGGTACTATTAATAGTCAAAAGGTGACCTCGTTGTATGATAATAGGAACATTTTAAAGTCAAATTTTTAGGCTTTTGTATATTGTCAAAAATTGTCATACACCAAACAATGAAGAATCTTACAAAATTCGATATATATAAATTTTAGTGTAGGAATTTTATATTCAAGCGAAGTAAGAAAGATATATTGTAAGTACATTAAACCAAACGTTCAAATTCTTAGAAAACCTTTGACATGGATATTTTGGAGAAACTAATAAAGTAAATGTATAATATGAAAAACAAACGAATATCATGTGACTTATAAAAAATAATCGAAATAAGTAGACAATTGTTTGTATTACAAAACATTTTGATCAAACGAGTTTGATCCTACTTATCGAATTTCAAAATATTGCTTATATTTATATATAAAAAAAAAAAAATACAGTTCATATTTAAAGATTACTCAACTAATTATTCAAGATACTATTAACGAATATACCAGTAAATTAATAATATATATAATTGAATATATAAATATAATAATATTATATAATAGTATAAATATATATAATATTTATGAAACTGACTAAGTATAGAAGGAAAAAAAAAAAAAAATTTTTCTGTTAGATTTTAAGATAATAGATTTTAAAAAAAAAAAAAAAGTCTCTTTCCAAATGTCATCTTTTCTTTCAATAAAAGTGATATAAACAACTTTAATTGGGTAAACCTCGCAAAAGATTTAGCACTAATGATCGGATAGTAGTATCTCTTCGCCTCATACCGGGTAACGAGGGAGGGGGGACTTCGTCCCCCCATACTTAGTCCCGTCGGCTCGAGCCACGACCAAGTTGGAAAAAAAATGAAAATTTCTAAAATTGATAAATTGCATAAAATAATAAAATAAAAAATATTAAATAACCCACTCCTTTAGATATTCGCGCTGAATATATCCAAATATGTAGTTGGTTATTACTATGATAGGTGGCTGCCTGACTCCTAGAGTTATATCATGAATGTACAGCTAATAGACACTTACTTATACCATTAAATATATAATGATATATATATATATTAATATATATATATATATATATATATATATTATATATAATATATATAATTAATAATATATATTAAGTATTAATATTATAATATATAGTATTATATTAATATTATATATAATATTAATAATATTAAATAATATATTAATTAATATATATATATACTATTATAATATAATAATATTATTATAATATATAATATATTAAGGTAATGGTGTGTGATGCAACGCCTGTTATTTTTGAGAGATCGCGAGGAGAGGCAAATGATATTATGCGTATATTTTGCCTGTAAAATATTTACGTATAGTCATATTCATTATCATTTCGTCAAACATTATGATCATACTTTATCTAATGAATTTTCAGTGTTGATTCCCAGGATAATTAAAATAATTCTCTACGAAATATATTTATATAAAATAAATATAATTATAATATAAAATTCTTTAAATATATAATCAAATAATATTTAAAAAAAATGTAAAATAATAATACCAAAAGTACGACCAACATAATATCAAAGAAAAAACACAATTAAATCAATATTTAATGAGAGAATAAATTCAACGTATTAAAAAGCTTAATGTTAACAACAGATCTAGCTGTGAAGAAAATGCTATAAAATAAATAAAAAAAAAAAAATTCATAAATATCTCGAAGTACGACAACATTACAAGAAAAAAACCCAAATAAACATATTTGACACATCAACGCGCTGGAATAAAGCCTTAGAGCACAAACATGAGTGTTGACTAGAAAGAGAAAATAAATAATAAAAAAAATTAAAAAAATAAAATTAGGCAGTGGGACTTATCGGAGCCCCCGACGGGGACACGAGGGAGACGGGGTAACCATACCCCAAGTTAGTGGAGAGTGAGGTCAGAAGGAATCCATACCCGCTGACAACCCAAATATACACCAAAGGCGGAGGTGATTACCACGGAGACCCTCTACCTAGGAGGGGAGAAGTATCCTACCTGTCTTTCCCACCGAAGGCCGAGAGACCACTACGATCTCATGCCTATTACTTTGCTAGCGGTATTTACCCTTGGGTATTTACCCTTTATGTTAAAATATATACAAAATATAAAAAAAAAATTTAATACATTGAGAGAAAGTCGTAATAATCGTATAACTGGCCGAAATAATTTCTAGATATTACATATGTTTATATATTATAACATGGTGCAACCATAGTATAAATTTTAATTTAATAAATAAGTTCTTTTGAATTATTATTATTTTTATTATTATTATTATTACTATTATTAATTATTATTATTATTATTATTATTATTATTACTATTATTATTATTATTATTATTATTATTATTATTACTATTATTATTATTATTATTATTATATATAAGTATTTCTTTAATTTAAAAGCCAATTGAATATTACATGATTTTATTTAATAAATATCTAGTTTTGGATTTCATTCTTATTTCAATAATAATAATAATAATAATAATAATAATAATAATAATAATAATAATAATAATAATAATAATAATAATAATAATAATAATAATAATAATAATAATAATAGCGACTTCACGGCGACTCAAGTCACTCGATCAAAAAATGAGCCTTCGTCAGAAAGTAAACCTTTGCTATAATAATAATAATAATAATAATAATAATAATAATAATAATAATAATAATAATAATAATAATAATAATAATAATATTAGTAATAATAATAATTTTGGCTATCCACAACTTTTTCTACTACCGTGGGGATATCAGCAGATAGACAGTCGCATGGGAATCGCGAACTAACGCTCCCTCCGACCACTGAGTTTCACAAAATTAAAGAAAATCCTTGAAATGATCTGTAAAAAGAGAAAAGCATACAAAAAAGCTTTTGAAATGACACTGGAAACTTTATGACGTTACCTCCTAAGCTCATATTGAATGAATATTTTAGTTTTTCTCCACCAATCATAGGTCGGGGGTACGTAGAAGATAAAGGTTCGTGTCCAATGCATTTACGAGGAAATAACGAAAATTTTTATATTTTAGCTCAACTTTCACATCTATCTATAGCACACACGCACACGCACACCACACACACACACACATATTATATATATATATATATATATATATATATATATATATATATATATATATATATATATATATATATTAATAAATATATATATTATATATATATATATATTATTTAAAATCAATAAATTTAATATACTAAATTTATTTTAAAGTTTTATTATTATTATTATTATTATTATTATTATTATTATTATTATTATTATTATTATTATTATTATTATTATTATTATTATTATTATTGAACGCAAAATAATGTGCTTCTTTATTTTGACCCAAACTAACCAACCAAAAAATAATCAACTAACTAACTAACCAACCAACCTACCAAAAAACAACTAACCATCCAAAAGACAACCAACCAAACAACCAATCAACCAAAAAACGACCAACCAACAAACAACCAAAAAACAACCAACCAAAAAGCAACCAACGAACCCAAAAAAAACAAATCAACCAATCAAAAGAAACAACCAACCAAAAGAAACAACCAACCAAAAATCCAACAAACAAACAAACAAACAATCAATCAACCAAAAACAACCAACTAACCAACAAACCAAAACAATTTACGTACCAAGCGTGGCAAAGGAACTACACCAAAACCAACAACAACCAAACAAACAAACACCACACAACCAAAAAACAACCAACCAATCATCGATTGTTTAAAATTTAAGATTCGACTTTTTAAAAGGTGATTATTTTAATTTATTTTCATATATTTCTAATAATAATAATAATAATAATAATAATAATAATAATAATAATAATAATAATAATAATAATAATAAAAATAATAATAATAATCGAAGAAATGAAATTTTTACAGAAAGCCAAAATTCGAGGCTCTACTTTTCTCTTTTAAAAAAAAGGCCAATCAATATGAATTTCCATTCGAGAATTTCACAATTATTATTTTTCGCTTTTTTCTTAAAAATTTTTGACAAAATATGACTGTAGCGGACACACACACACACATCACAATATTCACGTTCACGTACCACACTATCGACTAGTGGGATTGTTTTGTCGGTGTGTTTTTTGGTTTGCAACACACATATATTTATATAATATATAACAATATATTATAATATATATAGATATAATATATATATATATATATTATATATATATTAAGTACTTTATATATATATATATATATATAAATATTATATATTATACTATATTATATATATATTATATATATAGGTACCAGCATCCTCCGGAAAAAGTTCAGGCAGTAACTTAAAAACTATAACATATACACGAAAATAAATATCATCTTATTAATCAGGAGACTTTTGACTCTCAAAAATCTTTAAAAACCAAAAATTAATTTATTCTAATGATTTATTAAGAACTCCATATTAATATTAGTAAAAGTGCAGGCTCTGATTGACTTAAAAGACCTTGAAGCTGCAGTCTCGAGAGAAAGTTGCCAAATGTCGCTTTATTAAATATAATTTTAGAAAAATATTATTTTTTTTCTTTTATATTCCTTCTTAGGGGGTTCGAGCCGACGGAGGGACAGAGGGGGGACGAAAGCTTCCCCCCCGTCGTCGTCCCCCGGTAGGCGGAGAAACCCCGACTCTATCTATCGTTCTTGTTTACCTGCCGTGGGTATTTTGTCCGTTAAAAAAAAAAAATTTAACAATTTGGCAACTTTTTCCCCGTTCATCAGTCCGTGTGAGCGGCATCATCGAAATTTGTCAAAAAAAACTAATATTTTTAAGATTGCTTTAACAAATTTAATTTTTTAAAAAGCGTTATTTTTTTTTTTTTTTTTTTAATTTTCTGTGGGTAAAAAATGTCCTCCTGATAATAAAAATGATATTTTTTTCGTGTAGCGTTATAGTTTTTCTAAAAGTTAACATGCCTGAACTTTCGTGGATGCTGACCTTAATACTATATATAAGTATATATTAATATATATATATATATATTATATATATATAATATTATATATATATATTTATAATATATAAGAGTTATATAAGTATTGCCAAATTATAATCATATCGCAAATGGGTAAACATATACTTTAATGAGCCTCAGCGTCCCGTCCTTTTTGCTTCCTGTTTGCTTCTTAGTTAATTTCATATACAAAAAAAATGTTTAGATCATCAAAATTCACCTTTAGTTTATTGGACAATGACAAATTTATCATATTACATTTTTATAAGCTTCAACCAACTGGAAAAAAACTCCTCTTTACAGAAATGTGTTGTCTAACATATTCTGTACTTATATAAGCAAATTCACAATTTAACTAAAATTTTAAGGCACAAACAAAATAACCATATAGTTTATGTATATCTTTTGATAAATCAAGATATTTTAAATATTTAAAATATTTAAAATTTGATCTGAGAAAAGATTTCAGGTTTTGGAAACTTTGGATCAAAGCTTCTGCATTGAAGTCAGAAAGTATATAAAAAGAACAAGATAGCTGCCTCTCCAGAGTTAACAGCGTTTTTGGAAGATTAAGATCTTTATTTTGGTGACATCAAGGATTCAGATATAGAGCATCTCACCACTCGGGAAGAGTTCTCTGATAATTTCCAGATCTTGATTTGCATACTGTCAATTAGGCAGTGTGAATCACATGTCCTGTGAAATTGACTGACTGAGGCACTTCTTGAACTTCTTTCCAGCGCATTGAATTTCAGAAAAAGGTATACCTTATTCTAAAATTCAATGCGTTCAATTCAGATCTATAGTTCTTTCAGACTTTTAGGTATTAAGATTTCCAAGGCCTTTCAAATTTTTACAAGAAAAACAGAAAAATATACTGCTGGTCTTTAGAAAACCTATATTTGTGAACAAAAATTTCCTATTCTCATAAACTTAAAGACAAAGTAAAAAAAAAAAATAGGCTAAACTTCAAAGTCAGTATCCATGTTGCTCTGACATCAAATAATTAAATTTAATGTACCAAAAATGAAACTGCCAAATCTCTTCAAAACCTGAAGTGAAAATATTTTCGATTTTTTATTACCTAATAAGATTTTTGTAAACTTTTTTTGTTACTATTTTCTGTCCTGGGTCCTATATTATTTGTTATATATGTAAATGATATAGATGACAATATTTTAAGCAATATCTCGCAATTTGCAGATGATACGATACTTGGAAATTGTATAAACTGTGAGAAAAATTGTCAATTACTCAAAAGCGATTTAAATAATTGTAAATTGGTCAAAAACATGGCAAAGGAAATTTAATACCGCATAAATGTAAGGGTATACATTGAGAGTAGAAACAACAATAGGATTACAAATAGATGCACTCCGACTTATCAAAGTTAGCTACAGCGAGGAAAAGCGATCTAGGAAGCTTTAATTAAATAAGCGATTTAAAGTTTCGCGAAACAATATAGACTGAAGCTCGTTAAAAAGCTAATAAATCTCTAAGGCTTTATTTGCCGAGAAAACTTCGAATATAAAATCTAAAAAATCAATTTCAGCGAATGATAGCTAGTTAGATGGTACTGATCCTTCGTAGCGAAGAAGGGGGGATAAAAAAGGCACATAGAAAAAATGCATAGAATCAAAGAAGCGGCAACCAAAAATTAATACCTGAATGAGAGGTTAAAGGTCATACGTAGCCAAGACGCACTAACGCTGAACTAGATATCCATTTCCTTTTAAAAAAGAGCGACAAGAAGATGAGAGGCAAAAATAAATTTAGAAAGTTTTAAAATTACTAAATAAATTGAATCCAATATCAATTAAAAGAAATTTAGTGCTAATATAGGAGTCAATAGGGAAACACAAAAACAATATTGGGCATAACCTTTCTCATAAAACGATTTCAACAAATATAGCAAAGAAATTCATCCACTTTACGATGCTAATTTGAGAAGTCCGACATAATCCTTTTTTACGACATTATTAATGAAAACAGCGGCAAAAATCGGATTTCATTCAAGAAAAATTAGATATACACCTAAAGGAAATGGTCTTCGAACTTCAATATCAACTCGATTTATACCGTTTATTTCAGGAACACCATAGAAATTAGTAGGACCTGATAATGTAAAATCAAACTATGAACAATTGAATCATTTAGTAAATTTTAAAATACATCCGCTAAAAGGATATCGACACCAACTTATATAGCTTGATGTTTACCGCGTTAGAAAGTGTTTCATTACTATAGAACGGTAGATCTCATCGTCGCACTCATCCGAATTAGCGTTATAATAAATAAACTACTGCATCATTCACGGCTAGAAACGTATCACGTCTCTAATGATAGGTTGATAGTCATCAATCACAACAAGTAGGAGAAAGAAATAATCCAAAACAAAATTTTAAGGGGAACTTGTATTCACTTAGTGATGTTTGCTACTTAGAGACGGATCTGTTCTAAGTGAGCAAACCCATATGTCACATGAAAAAATAATATAATATACCAATGCTAGAACAAGTAGCAACTAAGATGATAAAAATACAGAAACAGATCTGTTTTAAGACAGTGGACACATCCAACGCAATAAATAAACAAATTACTTCGACCACATTTAATAGGAGAAATAATTCGAAAACAAACTTTCACAACCTTGTAGCAACTATGATATTTGCTGCTTGGAAACATATCTGTTTTAAGTGAGCAAAATTATAAGTAAAATAATTTATTAATTGATTATTATTAACAACTATGATGTTATAAATATATAAACATACTTGTTTTAAGACAGTATACACAGCCAACACAACAAATAAACAAAAATACTTAACAGAGTAGCCTTGAGTGGACTGTAAAGTCTTTGCTAGTCGGTCTTCTGTAATTTATGCAGGTTGGTTTCGATTTGATTATTTTATTAACTTTGTTTAAAAAATTGTTGAAATCGATTTATCAAATATAATACATACTTTTCATCTTGTATTCTTAACACAAATGAATCAACGAATGATTTTGAATTTGAGTGTTCTATTAGCTTTATGCATTTACTGGAACTTATGAAAAATATTTTTATGTCATTATGCCACAATTTTAGATGCAATTAGCTTGTTTTAAAGTCACTTTCAAACCTAGGGTATCGTATCATTGAGACAAATATATTTTGGGCTAGTGCTCAAGAAAGTTCTGTGACCACTAGATGTTTAGAGCTACCTAATTAATATTTTTAGGTCAGTAAAACTGAGTAGCTGTAAATTATAATTCTGATTTGTATTAGGAATCTAAGGAGTCAAAACCTCTGTATAAAACCAGTTTAGGAAAGTTTTTCTTATTACAATTTTAATGGATTCAAAATATGCGCATTTAAAATAAAATCCCGA
>JABUQX010038368.1:50000-52500 GCA_015478945.1 Trachelipus rathkii
CAAATTTCGAAATATGGCGTTAAATATCATCATCTATGTCATTTTAATTTATAATGAACAGTACTGGACCCAAGACAGATCCTTGGGGTACACCACTCATAACATTTACGCAATCTGAGCATTCACCATTGATAAAGACTCGTTGTCGTCGATCTAATAGACAAATTTAAATTCAATTTAAAAGTCTTCTTCGAATACCATGAGCTCTACGTTTTCCAATCATCTTTGATGAGGGACGGTATCAAAAGCCGTTTGAAAATCTAAGTAAATGACATCAAAAGATTTAAAGTTATCTACATCGTTAATAACCACATTAAAAAATTCTAGTAAAGAAGAAGAAGAAGAAGAAGAAGAAGAAGAAGAAGAAGAAGAAGAAGAAGAAGAAGAAGAAGAAGAAGAAGAAGAAGAAGAAGAAGAAGAAGAAGAAGAAGAAAAAGAAGAAGAAGAAGAAGAAGAAGAAAGAAGAAGAAGAAGAAGAAGAAGAAGAAAAACAACAACAACAACAACAATAACAACAACAACAACAACAACAACAACAACAACAACAACAACAACAACAACAACAACAACAACAACAACAACTAGTGAAGGCTTTACAGTTCACTCAAGGCCAGTGTGTTAAGCATTTATAGTTAAATGGTATATGACATTTATTGCTTTATATGTGTCTACTGTCTTAGAGCCGATCTGTTTGATTTTACAATATATAGAACAGATCTGTTTGATTTTATCGTTTCTAGAACAATCTGCTTGATTTTACTATATTTAGAACAGATGTTTGAATTTACTATATCTAGAACATATTTGTTTCATTTTACTATGTATAGAACAGATCTGTTTGATTTTACCATTTCCAGAACATATCTATTTGATTTTACTATATCTAGAACATATCTAATTGATTTTACTATTTCTAGAACAGATCTGTTTATTTTCCTATTTCCAGAACAGATCTATTTGATTTTACTATATCTAGAACATATGATTGATTTTATTATATATAGAACAGATCTGTTTTATTTTACTATTTCTAGAGCAGAACTGTTTGATTTTACTATATGTAGAACATATCTGATTGATTTTATTATTTCTAGAACAGATTTGTTTGATTTTACTATTTCTAAAACAGATGTTTGATTTTTACTATATTCAGAACATCACTAGTTTCAGGCCAGGGATTTAGAACAGATTTATTTTATTTTACTATTTCTAGAGCAGATCTGTTTTACTCTTACTATATCTGAAACATATCTACTGGATTTTTAAGTTATTTCTAGAGCAGATCGTTTATTTTTTATTATTTCTAGAACAGATTTGTTTGATTTTACTATATTTAGTTCACTAATTCAAAATAAAGTAAAATCGTGTTGAATTGCACTAGTTCTAGGGTTATACTTAGTTTATACTTTTATAGTTAGTATTTTACCTAGTTCATACTTTTAAGCTTAGTTATATACTTAGCTTGCTAATTCTAGTGTTTCAATAAAATAAAAATCAAAGTTGAATAAAGTTTAAAGACCAATTTCCATAAGATGTGTATATCTAAGTTTTTTTAAATATTGTCAGTGATTCACTATTTCCACATAAGAAAGACCATACCACTTCTTCACCAGATCAAAGTGAAGAAATTTTTGCTATATTGGTTTGAAATCGTTTATTACAAAGTTTATGCCCATTACTTCGTGTTACATCATTAAAATAATATCTAAAGAATTGCCTGTAATCGACATTGTCAAATTTATTTAGTATTTTGAAGACTTCTATTAATTTTCCTCTCAATCTTCTAGTCTCTAAAGAGCGTATATCTAATTCGCGAGATCGTTGCTCATATGACTTACCTCTCAATTCTGGTTTTAATTTGGTTGCCTTTCTTTGAATTCTTTCACTTTTATGTCCTTTTGAGGTAAGTATCTCCAATCAGCCAAGTGGCTCCAGATGAGTTCTAACTCTAATGTTTTGCGAGAGGGATCCTGTTTATAAGTTTAAATTTAAATAATTACAGGCATTAAAACCTTGAATCTTATTAGCTTTCTTAACAGCTTCAGCACATTGTTTCGAAAACTCTAAATTCTTATTAATTAATACTCCTAGATACTTTTTCTCACTGACAACTTTGACAACTGAGTCAAATACTATGCAATCATATTCGTTGTTCTTTTTCCTAAAGTGTATAATCGTACATTTATCGATGTTAAATTTAATTTCCCATGTTTTTGGATTAATCTATAATCTTATTCAAATCGCTATGGGGTAATTGATAATTCAATAAGTTAAAAAAATTTGTTCCTGTCTAATGAGTCTTATTTTTAATCCCTTTGTTGCTAATATATTGAAAAACACTCATTTTTCCTTTGAAATTTACTTTTGTGGCTTTTATTATGAAAAACTCTTTGCAACCGAGGGTTCCTTTCAGTATTTCTATCCAATTTTATGCTAATAAAAAAATACAGCTAACTTTATGCAATATTTAATTCAAAATTGTAGGAAACGAATAAAAAGG
>JABUQX010038368.1:62500-67500 GCA_015478945.1 Trachelipus rathkii
AAAAAAATTTATACTCTGAATTCAACATACACACAAATTCCGCTATTCGATTAGAGCACGAATCCCTTTAATTGATTAAAAATAGCGTTATTTTTAATTCGCGCGATGATTTACTTTTGTTTTGATTTACATAATCTTTAGATTCATTATAATATTTTCTCTCATTTATTTGACCAATTTAGTAAAAAATGTGATTTTTAGAAACATTGGAGTGCACCTGTTAAAGATAGATCGTTTGATATATCGTTAACTCTGTGATGTTATCTGCAGTACGTTTATATAGGAGTTCGCCTCTGATATATAAGAGAGAGTATATATATATATATGATATATAGTATATATATATATATATATATATAGTGATAGCTATATACATATATATAGCAGTTATTAATAATAATAAGCAATATATATAATATGTATATACATATATATATATATATATACATATATATAATATTATTTACCATCTCAATGTAGGCCACCCCGTCAGCTGGACCAGCATCTTCTTCCTCCTGGCCCCGAAACTCTTTGATCCTGCAAAGCACTCTAGAAAATAATTGTCGGCGCAATGGTTTCCGAAGCCAGTCCCTTGAGTTATACACCTGTGCAGATTTCTCAACTTTCGTGCAGAAACTTCATCTTCTCTTCCATTTGGCCTCGAAATTCGCTTTCCCAGAGCTCTCCAGAAGATCGTGTTCCTAGGCGCATAGGATTCCAATGCTGGTCCAGGAGTTCTGAATGCAAAAAAAAAAAAAGTAAAGAACCGGTTTGTTAGCCCTGTCCCCCTAGAACTATGCGAAAAAGAAAGTCTCTTCATATGTTCCGACTGTCTCGAATATCCTTTTTATATATATATATATATATATATATATATATATATATATATATATATATATATATTATATATATATATATATATATATATATTTATATAAAGATAGTATATATATATATCTATCTATATATATATATATATATATATATATATATATATATATATATATATATATATATATATGACCTGTTATGTTTTAGGCCTTCGTCAGTTTTTTTTTTAATATATTGCTTGTATATAATACTAACAGTGAATTTAAGTGGTAACGAACGTTATTCAAATGTGCGAAATATTTTAAATAATTTTTAAAAATTCGGAAAAAAGCTCATATAGTGAGAAAAAAATTTAACGAAAATGTGAGATATTGGAAGAAATTGTGTTTGAGGGTAATTTATAACGCATAAAAAAAACTTATGAAAGAACTATTCGTTAAAAAGGTAAACAATTTAAAATTAGAAGGAAAAAGAAATATAATTGTCCTTAAATAAAATTTTTACATAATTAATTAAATATTAATTGCAAATAAGATAAAAATTATTATTTGTGAAAAGTTTAAAATATTGTACATTTTGGCTATATGCAAACTTTACCTAAATTGTAGAAAGTCTAAGGCTAAAAAATTTGAAAATTCTTAATTGAAAATTCAAGGGGGGTGCCCGGAAGCGTAACTTTGACTATGGCTACATTTCTATAAAATATTTTTTCAAAAATGAAATATTTTCGGATAATTACGTATATATATATTTACTTACATGTTTTATTTAAGCTAAACAATACCATAGGGTATATGCATTACTGGTTCCTTAATGCATGACAGACCGCTCACTGAAGCGCCCGCTTCGAATGCGCGCCTAGCGCGAGCGGTGCCGTATGGTGGTCGTAAAATATATATATATATATATATATATATATATATATATATATATATATATATATATATATATATATATATATATATATATATATATATATATAGTGAAGGTAGGGTTTAAACAACAAAATTTCAAGAAATATTGGTTACGTTTTTTTGGGTACTTTATTAAATTTTATCTGTTTCAATATTTCATTTCTTTAAGTTAAGTCACTCATGACCATCTTAAGTATATAGAGATATATATATTGTTGGGCAATATTGTTATATTAAGGCGCGTGAGTATATATATGGGTTGGGTTAAGGTTATTGGGTTGAGTTAGCAGTAGTTACAGTACATATATATACATATATATACACATATATACATATATATATCTTTAATTTCCTTTTATTTATTTTTTTATAGATTTTTATATAACTCTTTGGGAGTATATTTTAAAAATCCACCCGGCCACGCGAGCGTAGAGAGAGGGGCACCCTGCTTTAGCGGGGGACGTGAGGGATGATATAGAGGGGGGCCGAAGGCCCACCCTTATTTTTAAATGAGAATAAATATATATATATATATAAGTATATATATATATATATATATTATATAAGTGTATATAAGTATATATATATATATATATATATAAGTAAATATATATATGGTATGCTATATATATATATATACATGATATATATATATGGGAAAGAGCAGAGCATATAAGTAAGTGTATATATGTTATTGCTGTTATATATATATATATATATATATATATATATGAGTTAAGGTTATATATTATTAAGGGATGATATATATGGTGTTATGAGGCATATATATATATATATATATATATATATATAAAATATAAGGAGCTCGAAGTGGCATCCAAATAATCATGTTAGAGACTTGGGCAGCATCTGCAAAACAAATTACATATATGGAATTATGGTACCTTAAGCTTTTTGTTTTGTTCGCATTTATTCGTCTGGAAATATTTTAAAAGAAATATTTTTTATTTCTCCATTTTTAAAGATACCTCTGAGCAGATGGAGGGGAGGGGACCCTCGTCCCTGGTTGGTCCCACTGGAGTAATTCATACCATCTTTGCGGCTTGTTCTATGGTATTTTTAGTTAAAAAAAGAATAATTTTACTTCCTTTACACTTTGGTATTGCTTTAACTAAAGAAATAACCAAGGGTAAACCGCAAAGATGGCAGGAGTCGGGGTCTCGGCCTCCGGCCTCTCGGTCCCCAAAGGTCGGTTCGAGCCCCTAAATTGGGAAATAATTTTTTTTTTTAAATTTCCGACGAATAAATGCAAAAAAAAAAAAAAAAAAAAAATTAAATTAAAAACCCTCCTTAAAATTTTCCGTTGATTTAATATATAATTTGTTTCACTTGTAGGTGCTGCCGTTCTCTAGTTACATGATGTCAGCTTTAGACACTCTGACCAAAATATATATATATATATATATATATATATATATATATATATATATATATATATAAATATATATTATATCTATATATATATATACATATTATTATTGGTTGTATATATACATATATATGGCTACATATATGCTATGGTAGCAGTTATGTTACTACATGTTATATATAAACATAAGCATACGCAGTGGCAGTATATACATATATATTATTATTATTGGGCCAAAGCTATATTATTGTTATACATATTAGCATATTATTATTATTATATACATATATATACATATATATATATATTAGTATATATATATAGTATATATATATGTATTATATATATATATATATGTTATATTATATATATATACTCAGGTCTATTAGATCCATCTTAATTCAATTATAATATAACGTAATGCAATAGCACTCTCTTTATCAATTTGTTTTACGAATTGTCCTGTGAATTAAATTAAAACAATTATTCTTGGTGAAGCTACTTAAAGTCTAAAAAAGATATTTATTATTGTTATAATATATATATATATATATATATATATATATATATATATATTTAAATATATATAAGGTTATATATATATATATAATAATATTATTATATGTTATATATATATATATATATATATATATATATATATATATATATATATATATATATATATATATAAGAAAAAGAGCATACATATATATATATATTTATATATATGGTGCCACCACTTCTTTCCTTGTGGGTAAATCATAGTGAGGGTCCGTCGCGGTCCTATGATGCTCTAGGGTGATTTTCTTAACTGTGACGAGCTCTCACTTAATTAATTAATGGTACAAAGGGGGCGGTAAGGCTGGGGCTTTCTTTTCGACGTTTCGTCACTACCTCCTACTGCTTTTCTTCCTTGATGCTTGTACAAACACCCACCCCAACTTAAAGCAAAGAGGAAGGTGAAGAAAGAAAGAAAGAATATATACATATATATATGTATATATATATATAGAAAGTTATGTTATATACATATATATACATATGTAAGTATGTTATTAAGTTATATATATTTTGTTATCGATATATAAATAAGGTTGTTGAGTGATATATGGTGTTATATGGCGAGGTTAGTATAAGATGGTTATGCTATATTATTATTACATATATATGCTATATATATATGCCATATACATATATACATATATTTATATATGATATATATATATATATATGTATATTATAGTTAAGGTTATGTTAAAGATAAATATATATATATATATATATATATAGTGTATATATATATATATATATATATATATGTATACACATTTCTAAAACGTGCTTATCTTTTTATTTCATTCGAACGAAAATTCGTACCAAATATTACTAAATATTTTGCCGTTTAAACCCTACCTTCACCATCACATATATATATATATATATATATATATATATATATATATATATATATATATAGAAATAAAGAATAGTAAGATACAGCATATGTTATGGTTATATTATATATATATATATATATATATATATATATATATATATATATAGAGAAAGATATATAAAAAAAAATATATATAGATAGATAGAATATTAGTAGAGTATATATATATATATATATATATATATATATATATATATAGTATATATATATATATATATATATATATATATATATAAGGTTATATATATATATATATAGGCCAGCATCCCGAAGAGGCCAGGCATGTAACTAGAAAACTATAACACTTCAGGAAAATAAATAACATTTTTGATTTCAGAAAGTAATTTCATGACAAAACTTCTTTAAAAAAATTTTTATTCTAATATTTATTAATAACACCTAAATATTA
>JABUQX010038368.1:72500-95000 GCA_015478945.1 Trachelipus rathkii
ATATATATATATATATATATATATATATATATATATATATATATATAGAGAGAGAGAGAGAGAGAGAGAGAGAGAGAGAGAGAGAGAGAGAGAGAGAGAGAGAGAGATATGCAATGGACATGATGAAAGTTTATTGTAAAGGATTTTATACTTGTTTGTTAATTCTTCATCTGACATATTTTCCTAAGTATAAAATTAAATAAAACAATTTTTACACATTATTAACATTTGTTTATTATGTAGGACATTAAATGGATATTTCAAACTATTTGGAAACTTATCGATAAAAAATAATATATTTAAATGAGATTAATTTCAGAATTTCCTTTACCTAACTTTTATTTATTTAAATATTTAGTTATTTGTTTATTTGCTTATTTATTTATTTATTCTTTTTATTTGTTTGTTAATTTATTTATTTATTTATTTATTTACATATGCATTTACTTATTCAATTTATATGATATATCCATTTGTCTATTCATTTAGTAATTTGTTCTGTAGAAAGAGGAATCTGCTATTCACATCGAGATCGTTGCATTAACAAAGGGAAATAAAATGTTCAACTCATTTCCTTTCTTTGAAAGAAAAATTAAAGTGCGGAATTTTTTTTATAAATTTTTAAATTTAAAAATGAGGAGTTGCTCGGCGTTGTCTATTTGGAAGGTGATGCAGAGAAGAGATCGAGTCTTCTATTGAAGGTGATGCAGAGAAGAGGTTGAGTCTTCCTCACATGATGATGACAAGAAATTCCTGTTTCGGTTCAAGTGCCAAATTTGTTAGTTTGCTGGAAGCAATATTGTTAAACTTATGATAGTTTGTGGATTGAAAGAACCATGAAAAAAGCAAAATACACATTTATAATACATACCGTATACTTAAATTAAAACAAAACTTTAAGTTATTCTTGGCCAAGTTATAATATTTAATGGTTGTAATAGTGAATAATTGGAATTATAAGAGCCATAAATTCATTGCCTCATCATTTTCCTTACCCAAGTTTCTAAAATTTTTTTAATGCTTTTGACCAGTTTTATTTTGAACTAAAGAAGGCAATTAAAATCCATAATATTACCTGTAAATTAAATTTTACATTTTATTTTATTCGTCAATATTCAAGTAAATGAACTTCAAACTTAGTAAACACATTTGTATCATGGTTCTACTTTATCGGCTAGCTGAAAACACATATTGTCCAACTTTTAAAAGAGCTTCTTTTTCAACTGTCTTCTCTCTTCTCGAGTTTGACCCAATCATTTCAAAATGTTATCATTTCAAACCTCAATCAAGTTCTAAATAAGACACTTCTCTTCTGTTAACTTTTTAAAGTAAAAAATTAAATCCATTTTGCAGTATTTAGATTTCGTTAATTGGCAACTGACAATGCAATAAAAATAATTTCACGCACTCGAGCTTTTATTTACGTAATGTGGATTAGTACAAGAAAAAGTGTTTCCCAGGACCATAAAAATTTTACATTTCGTTGACATGAAGATAGAAAAATACAACAGAAATCAGCAGTAGTGAAAAATACAACTGCGAGAAAAACCTAATACTTGCTGCTTAAATAATAATCATATTTAAATCTGGCATTTCCCTTTTCTTAATAAATTTGTCAATGGGTTGAAATTTTCAATCCCAAGCAAAGTATGTAATATATTATAGTTCCTAAAATTTCGATTTTATTTTAATGAGGGAAGCATAGAGAGCATTGGGTATCCCATAGAAATTCCAAATAATAAACCAGATTTGTATTTGGCATTTAATTTCTCTTAATAAATTCGTCAATGGATTGAATTTTGCAATCACAAGCAAAATGTAATAAATTAGTTTCTAAATTTTCGATTTTATTTTAATGAGGGAAGTTTAGAGGACATTTAATGATAGATATGCTTGGGTATCCCAAGGAAATTCCAAATAATAAACCATATTTGAATTTGGCATTTCACTTTTCTTAATAAATTCGTCACTAGGTTGAAATCACAAGCAAATTATGTAATATATTATAGTTCAAAATATTTCGAATTTATTTTAATGAGGAAACCATGTGTGGCATTGAATTAAATGGACGCTTGGGTATCCCAAGATAATGCCAAATAATAAACCATATTTGTATCAGGGATTTCACTCTTATTAAAATCGTCAATAGGTTGAAATTTGCAATTACAAGCAAAGTATATAATTTATTATAGCTCATAAAATTTCGATTTTATTTTCATGAAAGCACAGAGGGGCATTGGATGAAAGGGACGCTTGAGTAACTCAAAGAAATGCCAAATAATAAATCATATTTGAATCTCGCATTTCACTTTTCTTAATAAATTCGTCAATACGTTGAAATTTGCAATCAAGAAAAGATTAATATATTAGTTTCTAAAATTTCGATTTAATTTAATGAGAGAAGCACAGAGGGCATTGGACGAAGGGAAGCTAGGGTATCCCAAGGAAATGCCAAATAATAAATTATTTTTGTCAGGCATTTCTTTTTTTAATAAATTCGTCAATCGGTTTAAATTTGCAATCACAAGCAAATTATGTAATATATTATAGTTATTAAAATTGCGATTTTACTCTTCTTGAATGAGTGAATCATAGAGTGCATTGGATGAAGGGGACACTTGGTATATATCCCAAGGAAATGCCAAATAATAAACCATATTTGTATCTGGCATTTCGTTTTATAAATTAATCAATGGGTTGAAATTTGCAATGATAAGCAAAATATGTAGTATATTATAGTTTCTAAAATTTCGATTTTTTTTAATGAGGGAAGCATAGAGAGCATTGGATGATAGTGGCGCTTGGGTGTCCCAAGGAAATTCCAAATAATAAACCAGATTTGTATTTGGCATTTCATTTCTCTTAATAAATTCAATGGATTGAATTTTGCAATCATAAGAAAATGTAATATGTTATAGTTTCTAAAATTTCGATTTTATTTTAATGACGGAAGTATAGAGGACATTTAATGATAGAGACGCTTGGGTATCCCAAGGAAATACCAAATAATAAACCATATTTGAATTTGGCATTTTACTTTTCTTAATAAATTCGTCACTAGGTTGAAATCACAAGCAAATTATGTAATATATTATAGTTCAAAATATTTCGAATTTATTTTAATGATGAAACCATAGATGGCATTGGATTAAATGGACGCTTGGGTATCCCAAGAAAATGCCAAATAATAAACCATATTTGTATCAGGGGTTTCACTTTTCTTAAAATCGTCAATAAGTTGAAATTTGCAATCACAAGCAAAGTATGTAATTTATTATAGCTCATAAATTTTCGATTTTATTTTCATGAAAGCACAGAGGGCATTGGATGAAAGGAACGCTTGAGTATCTCAAAGAAATGCCAAATAATAAACCATATTTGAATCTCGCATTTCACTTTTCTTAATAAATTCGTCAATATGTTGAAATTTGCAATCAAGAACAGATTAATATATTAGTTTCTAAAATTTCGATTTAATTTAATGAGGGAAGCACAGAGGGCATTGGACGAAGGGAAGCTTGGGTATCCCAAGGAAATGCCAATTAATAACTTATTTTTGTGAGGCATTTCTTTTTTTAATAAATTCGTCAATAGGTTTAAATTTGCAATCACAAGCAAATTATGTAATATATTATAGTTATTAAAATTGCGATTTTATTCTTCTTAAATGAGTGAGTCATGGTGAACATTGGATGATAGGGACGCTTGGTATATATCCCAAGGAAATGCCAAATAATAAACCATATTTGTATCTGGCATTTCGTTTTATAAATTAGTCAATGGGTTGAAATTTGCAATGACAAGCAAAATATGTAGTATATTATAGTTTCTAAAATTTCGATTTTATTTTAATGAGGGAAGCATAGAGAGCATTGGATGATAGGGGCGCTTGGGTGTCCCATGGAAATTCCAAATAATAAACCAGATTTATATTTGGCATTTCATTTCTCTTAATAAAGAAGTATAGAGGATATTTAATGATAGAGACGCTTGGATATCCCAAGGAAATTCCAAATGATAAACCATATTTGAATTTGGCATTTCACTTTTCTTAATAAATTCGTCACTAGTTTGAAATCACAAGCAAATTATGTTATATATTATAGTTCAAAATATTTCGAATTGGTTTTAATGAGAAAACCATAGATGGCTTTGGATTAAATGGACGCTTGGGTATCCCAAGAAAATGCCAAATAATAAACCATATTTGTATCAGGGATTTTACTTTTCTTAAAATCGTTAATAGGTTTAAATTTGCAATCACACGCAAAGTATGTAATTTATTATAGCTCATAAAATTTTGATTTTAGTTTCATGAAAGCACAGAGGGCATTGGATGAAAGGGACGCTTGAGTATCTCAAAGAAATGCTAAATAATAAACAATATTTTAATCTCTCATTTCACTTTTCTTAAATTCGTCAATATGTTGAAATTTGCAATCAAGAAAAGGTTAATATATTAGTTTCTAAAATTTCGATTTAATTTAATGAGGGAAGCACAGAGGGCATTGGACGAAGGAAAGATTGGGTATCCCAAGGATATGCCCAATAATAAGTTATTTTTGTCAGGCATTTCTTTTTTTAATAAATTCGTCAATAGGTTTAAATTTGCAATCACAAGCAAATTATGTAATATATTATATAAAATTGCGATTTTACTCTTCTAGAGTAAATTATTTTTGTGAGGCATTTCTTTTTTTAATAAATTCGTCAATAGCTTAAATTTGCAATCACAAGCAAATTATGTAATATATTATAGTTACTAAAATTGCGATTTTACTCTTCTAGAGTAAATTATTTTTGTGAGGCATTTCTTTTTTTAATAAATTCGTCAATAGGTTTAAATTTGCAATCACAAGCAAATTATGTAATATAGTTACTAAAATAGCGATTTTACTCTTCTAGAGTAAATTATTTTTGTGAGGCATTTCTTTTTTTAATAAATTCGTCAATAGGTTTAAATTTGCAATCACAAGCAAATTATGTAATATAGTTACTAAAATTGCGATTTTACTCTTCTAGAGTAAATTATTTTTGCGAGACATTTCTTTTTTTAATAAATTCTTCAATAGGTTTAAATTTGCAATCACAAGCAAATTATGTAATATATTATAGTTACTAAAATTGCGACTTTACTCTTCTAGAGTAAATTATTTTTGTGAGGCATTTCTTTTTTTTAATAAATTCGTCAATAGGTTTAAATTTGCAATCACAAGCAAATTATGTAATATATTAGTTACTAAAATTGCGATTTTACTCTTCTAGAGTAAATTATTTTTGAGGCATTTCTTTTTTTAATAAATTCGTCAATAGGTTTAAATTTGCAATCACAAGCAATTTATGTAATATATTATAGTTACTAAAATTGCGATTTTACTCTTCTAGAGTAAATTATTTTTTGTGAGGCATTTCTTTTTTTAATAAATTCGTCAATAGGTTTAAATTTGCAATCACAAGCAATTATGTAATATATTAGTTACTAAAATTGCGACTTTACTCTTCTAGAGTAAATTATTTTTGTGAGGCATTTCTTTTTTTTAATAAATTCGTCAATAGGTTAGGTTTAAATTTGCAATCACAAGCAATTTATGTAATATATTATAGTTACTAAAATTGCGATTTTACTCTTCTAGAGTAAATTATTTTTGTGAGGCATTTCTTTTTTTAATAAATTCGTCAATAGGTTTAAATTTGCAATCACAAGCAAATTATGTAATATATTATAGTTCCTAAAATTGCGATTTTACTCTTCTAGAGTAAATTATTTTTGTAAGGCATTTCTTTTTTTAATAAATTCGTCAATAGGTTTAAATTTGCAATCACAAGCAAATTATATAATATAGTTACTAAAATTGCGATTTTACTCTTCTAGAGTAAATTATTTTTGTGAGGCATTTCTTTTTTTAATAAATTCGTCAATAGGTTTAAATTTGCAATCACAAGCAAATTATGTAATATAGTTACTAAAATTGCGATTTTAATCTTCTGGAGTAAATTATTTTTGTGAGACATTTCTTTTTTAATAAATTCGTCAATAGGTTTAAATTTGCAATCACAAGCAAATTATGTAATATATTATAGTCACTAAAATTGCGATTTACTCTTCTAGAGTAAATTATTTTTTAGGCATTTCTTTTTTTAATAAATTCGTCAATAGGTTTAAATTTGCAATCACAAGCAAATTATGTAATATATTATAGTTACTAAAATTGCGATTTTACTCTTCTAGAGTAAATTATTTTTGTGAGGCATTTCTTTTTTTAATAAATTCGTCAATAGGTTTAAATTTGCAATCACAAGCAAATTAGGTAATATAGTTACTAAAATTGCGATTTTACTCTTCTAGAGTAAATTATTTTTTAGGTTCCAATTTCTTTTTTTTAATAAATTCGTCAATAGGTTTTTAAATTTTGCAATCAAAATATTTGTATGTAATATTATTTTTTTTAGGTTACTAAAATTGCGATTTTACTCTTCTAGAGTAAATTATTTTTGTGAGGCATTTCTTTTTTTAATAAATTCGTCAATAGGTTTAAATTTGCAATCACAAGCAAATTATGTAATATATTATAGTTCCTAAAATTGCGATTTTACTCTTCTAGAGTAAATTATTTTTGTGAGGCATTTCTTTTTTTAATAAATTCGTCAATAGGTTAAAATTTACAATCACAAGCAAATTATGTAATATATTATAGTTACTAAAATTGCGATTTTACTCTTCTAGAGTAAATTATTTTTGTGAGGCATTTCTTTTTTTAATAAATTCGTCAATAGGTTTAAATTTGCAATCACAAGCAATTTATGTAATATATTATAGTTACTAAAATTGCGATTTTACTCTTCTAGAGCAAATTATTTTTGTGAGGCATTTCTTTTTTTAATAAATTCGTCAATAGGTTTAAATTTGCAATCACAAGCAAATTATGTAATATATTAGTTACTAAAATTGCGACTTTACTCTTCTAGAGTAAATTATTTTTGTGAGGCATTTCTTTTTTTTAATAAATTCGTCAATAGGTTTAAATTTGCAATCACAAGCAAATTATGTAATATATTATAGTTACTAAAATTGCGATTTTACTCTTCTAGAGTAAATTATTTTTGTGAGGCATTTCTTTTTTTAATAAATTCGTCAATAGGTTAAAATTTACAATCACAAGCAAATTATGTAATATATTATAGTTACTAAAATTGCGATTTTACTCTTCTAGAGTAAATTATTTTTCTGAGGCATTTCTTTTTTTAATAAATTCGTCAATAGGTTTAAATTTGCAATCACAAGCAAATTATATAATATAGTTACTAAAATTGCGATTTTACTCTTCTAGAGCAAATTATTTTTGTGAGGCATTTCTTTTTTTAATAAATTCGTCAATAGGTTTAAATTTGCAATCACAAGCAAATTATGTAATATAGTTACTAAAATTGCGATTTTAATCTTCTGGAGTAAATTATTTTTGTGAGACATTTCTTTTTTAATAAATTCGTCAATAGGTTTAAATTTGCAATCACAAGCAAATTATGTAATATATTATAGTCACTAAAATTGCGATTTACTCTTCTAGAGTAAATTATTTTTGAGGCATTTCTTTTTTTAATAAATTCGTCAATAGGTTTAAATTTGCAATCACAAGCAAATTATGTAATATATTATAGTTACTAAAATTGCGATTTTACTCTTCTAGAGTAAATTATTTTTGTGAGGCATTTCTTTTTTTAATAAATTCGTCAATAGGTTTAAATTTGCAATCACAAGCAAATTAGGTAATATAGTTACTAAAATTGCGATTTTACTCTTCTAGAGTAAATTATTTTTGCGAGACATTTCTCTTTTTAATAAATTCGTCAATAGGTTTAAATTTGCAATCACAAGCAAATTATGTAATATATTAGTTACTAAAATTGCGATTTTACTCTTCTAGAGTAAATTATTTTTGAGGCATTTCTTTTTTTAATAAATTCGTCAATAGGTTTAAATTTGCAATCACAAGCAATTTATGTAATATATTATAGTTACTAAAATTGCGATTTTACTCTTCTAGAGTAAATTATTTTTGTGAGGCATTTCTTTTTTTAATAAATTCGTCAATAGGTTTAAATTTGCAATCACAAGCAAATTATGTAATATATTAGTTACTAAAATTGCGACTTTACTCTTCTAGAGTAAATTATTTTTGTGAGGCATTTCTTTTTTTTAATAAATTCGTCAATAGGTTTAAATTTGCAATCACAAGCAAATTATGTAATATATTATAGTTACTAAAATTGCGATTTTACTCTTCTAGAGTAAATTATTTTTGTGAGGCATTTCTTTTTTTAATAAATTCGTCAATAGGTTTAAATTTGCAATCACAAGCAAATTATGTAATATATTATAGTTCCTAAAATTGCGATTTTACTCTTCTAGAGTAAATTATTTTTGTGAGGCATTTCTTTTTTTAATAAATTCGTCAATAGGTTTAAATTTGCAATCACAAGCAAATTATATAATATAGTTACTAAAATTGCGATTTTACTCTTCTAGAGCAAATTATTTTTGTGAGGCATTTCTTTTTTTAATAAATTCGTCAATAGGTTTAAATTTGCAATCACAAGCAAATTATGTAATATAGTTACTAAAATTGCGATTTTAATCTTCTGGAGTAAATTATTTTTGTGAGACATTTCTTTTTTAATAAATTCGTCAATAGGTTTAAATTTGCAATCACAAGCAAATTATGTAATATATTATAGTCACTAAAATTGCGATTTACTCTTCTAGAGTAAATTATTTTTTAGGCATTTCTTTTTTTAATAAATTCGTCAATAGGTTTAAATTTGCAATCACAAGCAAATTATGTAATATATTATAGTTACTAAAATTGCGATTTTACTCTTCTAGAGTAAATTTTTTTTGTGAGGCATTTCTTTTTTTAATAAATTCGTCAATAGGTTTAAATTTGCAATCACAAGCAAATTAGGTAATATAGTTACTAAAATTGCGATTTTACTCTTCTAGAGTAAATTATTTTTGTGAGGCATTTCTTTTTTTAATAAATTCGTCAATAGGTTTAAATTTGCAATCACAAGCAAATTATGTAATATATTAGTTACTAAAATTGCGATTTTACTCTTCTAGAGTAAATTATTTTTGTGAGGCATTTCTTTTTATAATAAATTCGTCAATAGGTTTAAATTTGCAATCACAAGCAAATTATGTAATATATTATAGTTCCTAAAATTGCGATTTTACTCTTCTTAGAGTAAATTATTTTTGTGAGGCATTTCTTTTTTTTAATAAATTCGTCAATAGGTTTAAATTTGCAATCACAAGCAAATTATGTAATATATTATAGTTACTAAAATTGCGATTTTACTCTTCTAGAGTAAATTATTTTTGTGAGGCATTTCTTTTTTTTAATAAATTCGTCAATAGGTTTAAATTTGCAATCACAAGCAAATTATGTAATATATTATAGTTACTAAAATTGCGATTTTACTCTTCTAGAGTAAATTATTTTTCTGACATTTCTTTTTTAATAAATTCGTCAATAGGTTTAAATTTGCAATCACAAGCAAATTATATAATATAGTTACTAAAATTGCGATTTTACTCTTCTAGAGTAAATTTTTTTTGTGAGGCATTTCTTTTTTTAATAAATTCGTCAATAGGTTTAAATTTGCAATCACAAGCAAATTATGTAATATAGTTACTAAAATTGCGATTTTAATCTTCTGGAGTAAATTATTTTTGTGAGACATTTCTTTTTTAATAAATTCGTCAATAGGTTTAAATTTGCAATCACAAGCAAATTATGTAATATATTATAGTCACTAAAATTGCGATTTACTCTTCTAGAGTAAATTATTTTTGAGGCATTTCTTTTTTTAATAAATTCGTCAATAGGTTTAAATTTGCAATCACAAGCAATTTATGTAATATATTATAGTTACTAAAATTGCGATTTTACTCTTCTAGAGTAAATTATTTTTGTGAGGCATTTCTTTTTTTAATAAATTCGTCAATAGGTTTAAATTTGCAATCACAAGCAAATTATGTAATATAGTTACTAAAATTGCGATTTTAATCTTCTAGAGTAAATTATTTTTGTGAGGCATTTCTTTTTTTTAATAAATTCGTCAATAGGTTTAAATTTGCAATCACAAGCAAATTATGTAATATATTAGTTACTAAAATTGCGATTTTACTCTTCTAGAGTAAATTATTTTTGTGAGGCATTTCTTTTTATAATAAATTCGTCAATAGGTTTAAATTTGCAATCACAAGCAAATTATGTAATATATTAGTTACTAAAATTGCGACTTTACTCTTCTAGAGTAAATTATTTTTGTGAGGCATTTCTTTTTTTAATAAATTCGTCAATAGGTTAAAATTTACAATCACAAGCAAATTATGTAATATATTATAGTTACTAAAATTGCGATTTTACTCTTCTAGAGTAAATTATTTTTGTGAGGCATTTCTTTTTTTAATAAATTCAATAGGTTTAAATTTGCAATCACAAGCAATTTATGTAATATATTATAGTTACTAAAATTGCGATTTTACTCTTCTAGAGTAAATTATTTTTCTGAGGCATTTCTTTTTTTAATAAATTCGTCAATAGGTTTAAATTTGCAATCACAAGCAAATTATGTAATATATTAGTTACTAAAATTGCGACTTTACTCTTCTAGAGTAAATTATTTTTGTGAGGCATTTCTTTTTTTTAATAAATTCGTCAATAGGTTTAAATTTGCAATCACAAGCAAATTATGTAATATAGTTACTAAAATTGCGATTTTACTCTTCTAGAGTAAATTATTTTTGTGAGGCATTTCTTTTTTTAATAAATTCGTCAATAGGTTTAAATTTGCAATCACAAGCAAATTATGTAATATATTATAGTTACTAAAATTGCGATTTTACTCTTCTAGAGTAAATTATTTTTGTGAGGCATTTCTTTTTTTAATAAATTCGTCAATAGGTTTAAATTTGCAATCACAAGCAAATTATATAATATAGTTACTAAAATTGCGATTTTACTCTTCTAGAGCAAATTATTTTTGTGAGGCATTTCTTTTTTAATAAATTCGTCAATAGGTTTAAATTTGCAATCACAAGCAAATTATGTAATATAGTTACTAAAATTGCGATTTTAATCTTCTGGAGTAAATTATTTTTGTGAGACATTTCTTTTTTAATAAATTCGTCAATAGGTTTAAATTTGCAATCACAAGCAAATTATGTAATATATTATAGTCACTAAAATTGCGATTTACTCTTCTAGAGTAAATTATTTTTGAGGCATTTCTTTTTTTAATAAATTCGTCAATAGGTTTAAATTTGCAATCACAAGCAAATTATGTAATATATTATAGTTACTAAAATTGCGATTTTACTCTTCTAGAGTAAATTATTTTTGTGAGGCATTTCTTTTTTTAATAAATTCGTCAATAGGTTTAAATTTGCAATCACAAGCAAATTAGGTAATATAGTTACTAAAATTGCGATTTTACTCTTCTAGAGTAAATTATTTTTGTGAGGCATTTCTTTTTTTAATAAATTCGTCAATAGGTTTAAATTTGCAATCACAAGCAAATTATGTAATATATTAGTTACTAAAATTGCGACTTTACTCTTCTAGAGTAAATTATTTTTGTGAGGCATTTTCTTTTTTTAATAAATTCGTCAATAGGTTTAAATTTGCAATCACAAGCAATTTATGTAATATATTATAGTTACTAAAATTGCGATTTTACTCTTCTAGAGTAAATTATTTTTGTGAGGCATTTCTTTTTTTAATAAATTCGTCAATAGGTTTAAATTTGCAATCACAAGCAAATTATGTAATATATTAGTTACTAAAATTGCGATTTTACTCTTCTAGAGTAAATTATTTTTGTGAGGCATTTCTTTTTTTAATAAATTCGTCAATAGGTTTAAATTTGCAATCACAAGCAAATTATGTAATATAGTTACTAAAATTGCGATTTTACTCTTCTAGAGTAAATTATTTTTGTGAGGCATTTCTTTCTTTAATAAATTCGTCAATAGGTTTAAATTTGCAATCACAAGCAAATTATGTAATATATTATAGTTCCTAAAATTGCGATTTTACTCTTCTAGAGTAAATTATTTTTGTAAGGCATTTCTTTTTTTAATAAATTCGTCAATAGGTTTAAATTTGCAATCACAAGCAAATTATATAATATAGTTATTAAAATTGCGATTTTACTCTTCTAGAGCAAATTATTTTTGTGAGGACATTTCTTTTTTTAATAAATTCGTCAATAGGTTAAAATTTACAATCACAAGCAAATTATGTAATATAGTTACTAAAATTGCGATTTTAATCTTCTGGAGTAAATTATTTTTGTGAGACATTTCTTTTTTAATAAATTCGTCAATAGGTTTAAATTTGCAATCACAAGCAAATTATGTAATATATTATAGTTACTAAAATTGCGATTTTACTCTTCTAGAGTAAATTATTTTTGAGGCATTTCTTTTTTTAATAAATTCGTCAATAGGTTTAAATTTGCAATCACAAGCAAATTATGTAATATATTATAGTTACTAAAATTGCGATTTTACTCTTCTAGAGTAAATTTTTTTTGTGAGGCATTTCTTTTTTTAATAAATTCGTCAATAGGTTTAAATTTGCAATCACAAGCAAATTAGGTAATATAGTTACTAAAATTGCGATTTTACTCTTCTAGAGTAAATTATTTTTGTGAGGCATTTCTTTTTTTAATAAATTCGTCAATAGGTTTAAATTTGCAATCACAAGCAAATTATGTAATATATTAGTTACTAAAATTGCGATTTTACTCTTCTAGAGTAAATTATTTTTGTGAGGCATTTCTTTTTATAATAAATTCGTCAATAGGTTTAAATTTGCAATCACAAGCAAATTATGTAATATATTATAGTTCCTAAAATTGCGATTTTACTCTTCTAGAGTAAATTATTTTTGTGAGGCATTTCTTTTTTTAATAAATTCGTCAATAGGTTAAAATTTACAATCACAAGCAAATTATGTAATATATTATAGTTACTAAAATTGCGATTTTACTCTTCTAGAGTAAATTATTTTTGTGAGGCATTTCTTTTTTTAATAAATTCGTCAATAGGTTTAAATTTGCAATCACAAGCAAATTATGTAATATAGTTACTAAAAAATTGCGATTTACTCTTCTAGAGTAAATTATTTTAGTGAGGCATTTCTTTTTTTTAAATAATCAGATATGGTTTTAAATTTTGCAATCCAACAAAGCAAATTATGTTATATTATAGTTCTGTAGGTTAGGTTAGTACTCTTCTAGAGTAAATTATTTTTGTGAGGCATTTCTTTTTTTAATAAATTCGTCAATAGATTTAAATTTGCAATCACAAGCAAATTATGTAATATATTATAGTTACTAAAATTGCGATTTTACTCTTCTAGAGTAAATTATTTTCGGTGAGACATTTCTCTTTTTATAAATTCGCGTCAATCAGGTTTAATTTGCAATCACAAAGCAATTATGTCAATATAGTACTAAACATTGCTGATTTTTACTTCTTCTAGAGTAAATTATTTTAGTGAGGCATTTCTTTTTTTAATAAATTCGTCAATAGGTTTAAATTTTCAATCACAAGCAAATTATGTAATATATTATAGTTCCTAAAATTGCGATTTTACTCTTCTAGAGTAAATTATTTTTGTGAGGCATTTCTTTTTTTAATAAATTCGTCAATAGATTTAAATTTGCAATCAAAGCAAATTAGTATATATTTATTTACTAAAATTGCCGATTTTACCTCTCTAAGAGTAAATTATTTTTGTGAGGCATTTCTTTTTTTAATAAATTCGTCAATAGGTTTAAATTTGCAATCACAAGCAAATTATGTAATATATTATACTTACTAAAATTGCGATTTTACTCTTCTTGAATGAGTGAGTCTAGAGAACATTGGATGAAGGGGACGCTTGGTGTATATCCCAAGAAAATGCCAAATAATAAACCTCATTTGTAACTGGCATTTTGTTTTATAAATTAGTCAATGGGTTGAAATTTGCAATGACATGCAAAATATGTAGTATATCATAGTTTCTAAAATTTCGATTTTATTTTAATGAGGGAAGCATAGAGAGCATTAGATGATAGGGGCGCTTGGGTGTCCCAAGGAAATTCCAAATAATAAACCAGATTTGTATTTGGCATTTCATTTCTCTTAAATTCGTCAATGGATTGAGTTTTGCAATCACAAGCAAAATGTAATATATTATAGTTTTAAAAATTTCGATTTTATTTTAATGAGGGAAGTATAAGAGGACATTTAATGATTGAGATGCTTGGGTATCCCAAGGAAATTCCAAATAATAAACCATATTTGAATTTGGCATTTCACTTTTCTTAATAAATTCGGCACTAGGTTGAAATCACAAGCAAATTATGTAATAAATTATAGTTCAAAATATTTCGAATTTAATTTAATGATGAAACCATAGATGTCATTGGATTAAATGGACGCTTGGGTATCCCAAGAAAATGCCAAATAATAAACCATATTTGTATCACGGATTTCACTTTTCTTAAAATCGTCAATAGGTTGAAATTTGCAATCACTAGCAATGTATGTAATTTATTATAGCTCATAAAATTTCGATTTTATTTTCATGAAAGCACAGAGGGCATTGAATGAAAGGAACGCTTGAGTATCTCAAAGAAATGCCAAATAATAAACCATATTTGAATCTCGCATTTCACTCTTCTTAATAAATTCATCAATATGTTGAAATTTACAATCCAGAAAAGATTAATATATTAGTTTCTAATATTTTGATTTAATTTAATGAAGGAAGCACAGAGGGCATTGGACGAAGGGAAGCTTGGGTATCCCAAGGAAATGCCAAAAAATTACTTATTTTTGTGAGGCATTTCTTTTTTTAATAAATTCGTCAATCGGTTTAAATTTGCAATCACAAGCAAATTATGTAATATATTATAGTTACTAAAATTGCGATTTTATTCTTCTTGAATGAGTGAGTTATAGAGAACATTGGATGATAGGGACGCTTGGTATATATCCCAAGGAAATGCAAAATAATAAACCACATTTGTATCTGGCATTTC
Source organism: Trachelipus rathkii (assembly GCA_015478945.1). NCBI lineage: Eukaryota > Metazoa > Arthropoda > Malacostraca > Isopoda > Trachelipodidae > Trachelipus > Trachelipus rathkii. Next base: position 87,603 of record JABUQX010038368.1, read on the forward strand.
GTTTTATAAATTGGTCAATGGGTTGAAATTTGCAATGACAAGCAAAATATGTAGTATTCTAGTCTCTAAAATTTCGATTTTATTTTAATGTGGGAAGCACAGGGGACATTGAATGAAAGAGACGCTTGTGTATCCCAAGAAAATGCCAAATAATAAACCATATTTGTATTTGGCATTTCACCTTTCTTAATAAATTGACTGGGTTGAAATTTGCAATCACAAGCAAATGTAATTAGTTCCTAAAATTTAGGTTTTATTTTCATAAGGAAAGCATGGGTATCTCAAGGAAACACCAATTTTCCTTTAAAATCTTCTGTCTTCTTTGTCATTTCTGTTGTAAAGAGGACGAAATCTTGTGATCATCTAATATTATCTCCATCTTTTCCAAATTATTAATTTGTATGAAAGCGAAACACTTTCCTCACCAGATAATATTGTTTATTTATGATCATGGAAAGTATTAGAATTATTTTAAGTGTTCTTTATATTTCATATTTTGGATAGAGTTTGAGCAAGAGTTGAAACAAAAAAAAAGAGTGGAGTTGGACCGGTAAAAAAATATTACCGGTTCAGCAGACCTCGTCACGATATATAAGCAAATCTGAAGTAGTAGCCTTCAATAATTGTAATCGGTATGGTAAAGTTTTGCTCACACGGTCCTGACACTTCTATTTTCCTCTTTTAGTTTAATTGCCGAATTTATTGTTTGTTCCCTTGACACAATATTGCCAAAAATTGGATTGAATTATTAGTTCTTATAAGCTTTACTTAAGAAAGCAAAATATATTACTTACAATACATACCTTATACTTAAATTAAAACAAAGCTGAATTAAGTTTTTCTCGGTCAGGTTGTAATATTGAATGATTGAAATTAAATAAGCCAAAAGTTCATTCGCCAAATGTGAAGATCGTGTGTGCCTCCAAATTTTCCATACTCGAAGTGTCTAAATTTTTTGTAATGCTTATACCAAGTTTTTATAATGTTATGAACTAAATATAAAGGCAGATAAAATCCAAAATTTTACCTGTCAAGTAAATTTTACATTTTATTAAATTCATTATTCGTAAATTTTAAAGTCCCTCAACTTCAAACAAAGTAAGAAACGCATTTAATTATTTTTTAACCCTCTAGTAGCTAGTTGAAAACAAATTTTGACCAATTTTAAAGTTTCTTTTTCAATTGTCTGCTCTCTTCTCGAGTTTGACCCAACCATTTCGAAATGTTGCCAGTTTCATTCCATTTATTAGCTTCAGTCAAGTTACGAATAAACTACTTTTCAGTTAACTTTTTGCAATCTATAAATTTCCTGCTTTAACAACAAGCAACACTAAAATATTTCCATGCAATCTAGCTTCTCATTGACAAGATATGGATTTGTTGCAAAAAGTATTTCTCAGGACAAATATTTTATACTTTCCATTGATCAGATGATAGGATAGAAAAATAAGGGTAGTTAATCAGTAGTATGAAAACATGCAACTACGTTTGAAATCTAATTTTTGCAGCTTAAATAACCATATTGTACCTGGCATTTCGCTTCACTTAATATATTTGTCAATGGGTTGAAACTTGAAATCACTAGCTAAGTATGTGTAATATTAGTTACTAAAATTGAGGTTCTGGCGGGCATTTGGATAAAAGGACTCTTGAGTATCACAAACTTGGATCCCGCTTGTCAATAACAACCGAAGTATTCAAAGGGTGACGTCGTTTTCTGTAGTTGTGCATAATTATATGATTCGCTAAAAATTAAGTTAAAATAAAAATAATTTACGTTAAGTTTTATGTTCAATTGTTCGAATATCCAAATAAACATGTTACATCTAAATTTTATATATATATATATATAATATATATATATATATATATATATTATATATATAATATAATACATTATATATATATATATATATATATATATATATAATATATATATATATATATATAACTTATATACTATAATATATATAATATTATAATATATAATACATAATACGCATAATACATAATACATAATACAATAATAACATAATACATAATACATAATACTAATACTAATACATAAAACAAATGCATATTACATATATCCCATACTGAATAATACTATAGTTATACAAATTATATATTGTATATATTAAATATATTTATATTAATATAATATATATATATTAATATATATTACTATATATATTTTATATATATATATATATATATATATATATATATATATATATATATATATAATATATATATATATAATATATATTATAATATATATATTATATATATAATCTATATATATATATATATATATTAATATATACTATATATAATATATATATATATAATACTTATACTATATATTATATATATATATTATATAATATATATATATTATAATATATATATATATATATATATATATATATATAATTATATATATATATATATATATATATATATATACTATATATATTATATATAGTAATATATATAGTATATAGTATATGTATAATATAATATATATATATATATATATATATATATATATAATAATATATATATATATATATATATATATATATATATTATATATATATATATATATAATTATATATATATATATATAATATATATATATATATATATATAATATATATATAATATATATATTTATATATATATATATATTTATATATATATATATATATATATATATATATATATATATATATATATATATATATATATATATATATATATATATATATATATATATATATATATAAAATTTGTGTGTGGAAGACGACTCGTTATTAAAAAGCTAGCTCCTATGTTTGAACGAATATTAGTTTTTCCCATTATAATTTATTGAAGTTTTGTCAAGTAGATGAATAAGTGCATAGATACGCTCTTGTCTGGAGTAAGCAAATGCAAAATACGCATTCAACGTTTAGCGAATAACTCTTAAATAGCAGTCTTAATTGAGGGTTTCAATTCAAATGCTTGAATGAAAATCGCTACAAATCTAACATTGGAAAGTTATTAAAATGAAATTACTGATAAAATTTGAACCTTGTAAACTTGAAAGGGGGAAGCACTTTTACAATCTGAGTTTTTTTTTTTTTTTTTTTTTTTTTTTTTTTTTTTTTTTGTAAACTTTAGCTTTCTCCTAAAATTATTTTTAATTTTCTATAGACACATTTAGCTTTCTAATGTTGGATCATTATCTAAAAGAACTATTAAATGCACTTGGAAGAATGTAACAAAATCCTATTAATTTTAGCACACATTTTTTGTCCTTGTATTGGAAGAGATGGTCCATAAATGTTTCCACACATTTATTTATTTCCTTAGTATTAAACTTTATTATATATTTGAAGGTTGATGTTTGAAATATATTTTTTTAATCTATCTACACTTATGAGCAAAGAACTTAATTTTACACTGAAGATTGGTCGGCAGAAGAACCTCTTTCCTCACTAGGTAAAAGATTGTTAATGCCATAGTACCCTAAGAGACTATTCTTTATTCGTATTTCGAATAAAATTTGGGTAGAACCGTGCCAAATAAAAATTGCTGAAATAACAGAGGTTATTTTAAAATTGAGGGAAGAGTTGAACCGGCAAAAACGGTGAAGTAATAGCCCGCAAAGTAATATTCATCAATAAATTTAAAGGGTTCGGTGAAATTTATGCTCACAGTAGTAGCTCGTCGATTTTGAGTTTTGGAATTTTTCGATTTTGTTTTCTGCGCTTTCCAGGTACAGCCATCTTTTGTATATGTAATCTTTCTCCACCAACCCCATGCCTCCTTATCTACGTTCGATGTATATTCTAGACAAAATCTGTCCCTTATATATCATTTTGTGGGCATTTAACATTTTTCTCGTTTTAATATCAATCTTGCTAAGGTCTTCCTGGAACCAGTCTATCACTCTACAGTTGCTTCAGTTGCCTTATGATGGTATTTCAATCGAGATGTTCTCATCCTCCGTTCTTCTCCCTTTCCTGAGTGTAAGGAAAGCGCATTTATATAGACCAAACTCCATACATAAATCTTCGGAGAACTTCTTCACTACCTCCACCTGCTTGATTGTTTCTTGTCTGTTTGGGACATATAATTTTAGGTCATCCATATAAAATAGGTGTGAAGTTACTCTGCTTGATTTCTCGTTACGTGCGTTGATTCTATATTCATTTTGTAATTTATTTATTAGATTGCTTAAAGGGTTAATAACCAAAATAAAGAGCAGTGGAGATAACGAATCCTCCTGGAAGATCTTTTTTTTTTTTTTTTTTCAACTTCAATCAGTCCCCTTTCATTTTTTATTTTTAAATTGACCCTCCATTGCCTCATTCCTTTTACAAAATCTACTATTTTTTTATTTTTATTTTGTATATATCTAATACTTCTATTATCCATCTATGGGGAACACTGTCGTATGTCTTCTTATAATCTATCAGGTCAGCTCAGATGTTTCTGGTTCTTCCTACTATTTTCAAGAATCATTTTGTTGATTAATAATTAATTGGTCTTTTGTGCCCATACTATTTCTGATGCATCCTTTCTGTGCTTCATTTATATACATGCTTGTATATTATAGATGCTACTATTGCTGCTAGAGTTTTGTATTTGGCAGTTAAACATGTTATAGGTCTGTATTATGTTTGATTTTTAGTTTCTTCAGATTTTGGTATGAGGTTAGTGTCTCCTATTATCACAGCCATTCTGGAATGGCTTCTTTTCCATTAATCAATCTGTTTATACATTTTGTTAGGGGGTTGATAAGTACTGTGACCTTCTTTAGCCATACATTCTGGATTTTATCAGGTCCAGGTGCTTTCCAATTATTGAGCTTCACGAGGACTTCCTTTACTTCTTTTTGACTTATTTCTCCAAATTCCATTTCATTACTATTATTTATATGCGGGTCATTTATTATTTCTTTCTTCCACTCCTTTTCATTGTTATGTTGGTCTTTCATTTACACAGATGTTTTTCCAAAATCTTTCAATCTCTCCTTTTCTTGGAGGTTCAGTGACTTTGATTTCATCATTTCTCAGTTCTCTGTACAATCTTCCAGGATCTTGTTTAAACATTCGATTTTGTTCTTTTTGTTTTTCTACATATTGCAGGAATTTACTTTTTTTGCTGCAAGACAATTTTCTTTTGGTTATCTCATGAACTAATTTATTGCCTTGTCTAATTCTCTCTCTCTCTCCCTCTATATATATATATATATATATATATATATATATTATATAATATATATATATAATATATATATATATATATATATATATTATATATATATATTTATATTTCAATTATATAATTATTGTAATAATAATTCATAAAATATTGTTTCATAATATAATCTAATTTTAATGAGTAAAAGCTGATTCCATAAAACGTTTTCCTTCCACTGCTTCTTTTCTTTTTTGTAAATATATTTTTGTTAGAAAAATTGAACTTCTGAGAGCTCAGATGCATTGAATTTAATGATGACTTTATGGAGAAATGTTATCATAAATTATGAAATGCTTATATATATATATATATATATATATATATAACATATATATATATATATGGTATAATATATTATTATATATAATTATATATAATATATTATATATATATATAATATATATATATTATATATATATTAATATATATATATATATATATATATATTAATATATATATCGTGTGTTTTTATATATATTATATATATATATATATATACTATATATATATATATATATATATATATATATATCACCCACCTTCTCTCCCAAGACTGGGGTAAGATGTCTCGCTTGCACTGGAAACAGAAAAGTAGAAGGAAAAGACGACACAAGTCGAAAATGAAAGATCATGTCTTACTGCCCCATTTATACCCTTAGTGAGAACTCGCTGCTGTCAAAAAGAAAATCCACACCTAGAGTTTACTTGGGGACTGGACGACCGGACCTATGGGCAATATCATGTTCGTCAAACAACCATACATATATCAAAACGCATATCATACAAACGAAAATAATATAGAACCGACCGACCTTATGGCATATCGTCAATGTTATGTTTATTAATTTGCCCAGCCCCGCCATTTATTCCTATTATGCACCTTTCTTCTCGCCTCACCTAAACTCACATTCCTCTCGGCCAGGCATTCCTTTACTCGACTCAATCCACTTTCTTCGGTCTCATCAGCCGGTGGATCCCAGGATCCGCACCCGACTATACAATCCGCACTTAGGACCAACAAACTGCAGCATATATATCATAACCAACACGCAACATAAAACCCAAAATTCCTCCCCGAACACGCATGGTACTAAACCAACTCGATGTACTTTATTTTTTCTCTATACCTTGATAGCTTAACATACTCCTTTAATTATCTCCATCACATCACACAACAAATCATCTATTTATAACCATAGAATCCACATCAAAACCCACCACAACTGAATAAGCCGATCCTCGAAAAAACTCCTAATGGACGTTCAAACATCAGCGTTCTCTTCTTTCTTCTTTCTCTCTCTCTAATACATTTTATCAATTCTTCTTACACCTAACATGCCCCTAAGATTGTCTATCTAAAAACATTGTACTTTAGATCTACACCTCTTATTCCAGACCATAGTTTCCGCTACTATACTTAACACAGGTAACAACATACCCTTATGTAAGACCCTAGTGCACTCAAGACATAGTCCCTTTACATCCACCAAGGATTTAATTGTGCCAGCTACCTTCCCACCATTTCACACACTTTCCTACTACACTCATCATCATCCGTTCCTTTTCCATCTACAACATATATCCAAATATTTAAACTCACACTTGTTCTCAAGTTACTCCATCCACATACTTCAACACAAGGAAACTGTCCTCACTCACTGCTGCATAGCCCTACTCTTATCTACGTTTACTTTCAAACCCCCTCTTTTACACATCCTGCCAAATCCCTCAACCAATCCTCTTAAACTCTCTTCAGATTCACAACAAAACAGATCCATTCGCATAATAAGGTAGGGTACCCTCCAGTAATCTTCATTCTCCATCATTCTAAGTAAAATCCCTTACCACTCCCACCTCTTATCCTTTCATCACCCTATCCATATACAAATCTGAATACCAAGGAGACATAAACATATCCTTGCCTCACTCAGCTTTTAATATTAAACCAATCACTTTCAACTCCATTTATTCCTACACACGCTTCACTATCGTCATACATACTTTTGATTCCATTCAGAAGCGTACCACCAACACCGTATATCACTAACACCTGCCATAGAGCTTCCCTATTAATCCTATCATAAGCCTGTTGGAAATCAATAAAACCTAAATACAATTTAATTTCTTCTTAATTTTTCTTCT
>JABUQX010038368.1:97500-118131 GCA_015478945.1 Trachelipus rathkii
TGTTCATTTATAATACTTATCTCTTCTTCTTTCTGTGCAATATTGTTAGTAATCACTTCATTGTCTATTAGGTGAGGTTCCTCAGGTACAGTAATTCCCACAATTTTTCTTCTTTTACATTCTTGAATTGGATAAAATGATCTTGCTCTCTTCGGAGATTTTTCAATTAAAATGGTTACATCATCTTTCTTGTCATCTGAGATATCAATCAAAGGAATGGCTTCGGATAAAATATCCCTCGCTTGATTTTGGGTAACCATGGTGTTAAATAATCAAGTGAAACACTAAATTTTACTCTTGAAGATTGATAAGAAGAAGTATCTCTTTACTCACCAGATTTTCAAACGTTTCTGTGCTACAACACTAAGATCCTCTCTTTTATACTGCATTTCACAACCACAAATGATAAACTTGATACCTCAGGTAAAGCATTTTTAAAATAGGATCAAAGTATTAACGTAAAAAAGGTCTATCGGAATTTGATAGGCAATTTATGGTATAATATTAATATTGACATTTGTCATAAAATTTATTATTAATCTAGCCCTCCTTAACTCAGGGCAATTAAAGGGAATAAATTAATGGATGGTTAATTGCATGGCCCGCCCTATGAAAACCCATTCTGAATATATGCGGTGTTGTATAATCACGGTTAAAGTGAAAAAAATTAAATGGAAAATATATTGCCGGCTATTGAAAAATACCGAGAGTAGGCTGGAACATTGTCAGAGTGTAAAGTACATGATTTTTTATAACAATAGCGAAGTGACGAGTAAGTAGTATAGTGGTATTAAAAGTAAAATACCGATAGAAGGTCTATTAGTAGGAAAATAGCTGGGAATCTAGAGCATAAGTAAAAAATATTCGGGAAGCAAATTAGTATTTGAAGGAAAGGATTTTGAATTTAGCGCAAAGGGGAAGAATGGGAAATTAGAGGTGGCAATTTAGTGGTTATGTAGTATGGGGGGCAATTTAAAAGAGATATTAATTATTGAACAATTTTTAATTTTCCATTAAATTTATTTTTGTATATTGTAATTGCGAGCTGCGTAATTCCTATGTCCTACTCCTTAATAGGGAATAAAGGAAAAATATTATTAAATGAGAGGAAAATTTGGCCCGCCCTATGAAAAACCCATTTATATCGGCTCGTTACTCGTAATTATTTTGACCGAGAGATAAACGCAACACACAGTCGACACAATCTACACATGCTTACTACAGATTTCAACCTATTATACACCACCACAAGGGTCACACACCAGTCTGGTCATATATATAATTTACTATATATAATATATTTTATATATATATTAATATATATATTATAATTATATATATTATGATATTTATATAAAAATATTATAAATATATTTAAATATATATTATATATATAATATAATATATATATATATATTTATATATATATATATATATATATATTATATATATTTTATATATATATTATATATATATATATATATTAATATATACTATGTATACTATATATATAATTTTATACCACATTTAAGTTATACCAAACATCGAATAAATAAAGGGATATGTAAAAAATCTTTGAGAAAGAAAAAACATACATCATCAACCTCCTAAACGCATAACGCACACTCAAGCGTATCTACAAACAGTTTATGAAAGAAAGCCCGCGATGAAGCGCCTCTCTAACGCTAAGACGATTAAGAATATAAGAGACAAAGTAAAAAAGCAATTGGGTGTCGGACTGTCCCCAGTAAATCCACTCACACATGTTCATGCAATTCCAACCAAATGCACTGCCTAGGATTTGTCAAATTTACTAAAGAAACTGTATGTAAACCCTAAAATTAGCATTTTGGCTTTAGTCAATCCAAATAAACGATATAGTATATATATATATATGATATATAATTTATAATATATTATATATTATTGTTAATATTATATACTCATTATATATATATATTAAAATGTTCTAAATGACCCTGCAGCTAAATGCTCTATTCGGTCTTTGTGAAGACTCAATCTAATACAGTAACTGTAGCATTAATCTACGTATAAATGATTAAAATAGACTCAAAATGTAATTCATAGTAACTGTAAGATGTAAGATAAGAAGGGAGTTAAGTTTTTTAATGTAATCAAGCACGAGAGGTATCAGTTCGTTATCTCTTATATATTTTTTTGAGGCATACCCCAAACCTCCCACATGCTTAAAACTACTCCGTTTAATGTTCCATATGACTCTTTTCTACCTATGTACCTAACACCGCCCATATGCTGGCTTCGTATAAATTATAGTTGAATAAGCATAACCCATCCCCATCAATCCAACCTTTTCTTAATTGTTTGAAATCGGCCGTCAAACTACAATAGCTCCCTAGCAAGACTATACATAAAATTTAATAACCTATTTACTGTATATATATATATATATAAAGATGGATGTTTCTAACATTAATTTTCTTATTATGCCAGAATGGTCAACTGTCCATGCTCTGCTATGAAAAATTTATTGGTCTCTGTATTATAATGGATATAGTAAATATTTGTAAGATTGTATCATGTCCCTTGGGTTCTGAGGAAAGGCGGCCTTTCTACAGATAAAATTCTGCCTATTTCTTCAGTTGCTCAAGTTCCTCTCCTCATAAGCTCTTCCTCAAACCCAGAAATCATGCTTGTTGCTCTTCGTTGCACTCCTCTAGATTTAAAGTCTTTCTTTAAAATAAGGGGCCAAACTTGTGCAAATATATTCTATTACTGGCCTAACATTACTTTATTATAAGTTTACTTATTACTTTTCCTTGCTTGGCTCTTTGTAAACACATGCGATTGGTATTATGCCAGCATCTATTACTTTTTCCTAGCGTTCGCTCAAAACTAAAGATAAATCCTTAGGTTTTTTAAACCATTGTTTCGTCAAACCACGTAAGAAGATCTGACCCTTTAAAAGTTTTTTCACTGTTGTTACTATTCCAATTATGAATACAGGATACTAGTTAAAGACATTTTATTGAGAACCTGAGGGTGATAGAACTTACTACTTTTTACATTATTAAAAATTCATTTGCCACTTATCTGCCCCCACCAAGAAGTTATGATTCAAAGATTCATTTTGGAATCTTTATAGGCATCACTTGCAAAACTATTAACCTAACTGAAGTTGGGGCCACTTAAGTAGCCATTATGCAAACTTAGAGTCTTGCAATTTAAGTCACTAGTCTAAAATCATTTGAATATATTATGTATTAGAGAACAAATATGGCCTATGAGGCAAACTAAGGACCCTAAGTGGAGACATCACTGTCAATCTATTTCGCCAGTTAGATTTATTGCATTCCAATTTTAGTTGGTACAGACCATTCTCTAGTTTTGTCCCTATTTCGCACTACAACACTCTTCTTAATAATTCTCCATGTCATTTATAATCCCTACTTACCTAACACTTGCATGATTTGAAACTTTTTCATCAGCCTTTAGTTGGGGAACCTTATAATAGCTTTAACATTAACGCTCTAAAATATAGCCCAATATGATGCGAGATGGATCTCTATATCGGTCATTGTCAGCCGTTAATTTAAGAATAAGATCAAATAATTCTAAATTAAAAGGTTTTGGTCTGACATGTGACCACTACAACAATCATTGACAACAACAAGCCTTTCGAAAATCCATGCTGGGAGTTCCTACACTACCATTACATTGTTTCTCAACTTACCTAGAAATAATTTTTCTCAAATAATAAGGTGAACGTATAGGTAAACAAATTTTTCACAAGAACTTTAACCAGAAGTGAATGTTATATGATTTGTCTTACTCTGGTCTATAATTTCTCAAATTCTACCATTACTCCACATTTTCTTCATAATTAGGTCACACATTTAGCTGTTTTTCGTCGTCATCTTTTTCAGTAGTGGTAGTAGGTCTGGTTCCTTTTATGTACAGTATTTTGGGGGATGTGTCACATATCAAATGTATTGTTGGGCTTAAATATCAATTACTTGTCCTTTGCATGCTTTAGCATTTGGCATTCAAGGCATTTAATCGTTCTATAAAGACTTAGAACATACAAGATTAATAATAATCAATCAAAATGAAAAAGCCTTTAATTTGTAGAGCCATTCAGGCCTGTTCAGTCTGGTACCTGGATCAATTATGTCCTCTAAAGGAGAAATAAACGTGAATAGGTTTAATTTTACGTCAAAATTATCACATTCTGCAGTCTAATTTGGTTACAAGCTACAATGATATTTGAGTCTCCCAAACTATTATCTAATCTTTTTTCCACTACTTCAGTAAACAATAAGATTACTGGAAGTAAAATAAGAACAAGTCATTGAAAAATGTTAGCACTCCTTATCTGGATACTAATTATTTCACTCAATTTTTAATTTGCTGATCCGTCCGAGTACCTAGTTCTTACTATTTATAATTTAAAAAGCTTAAATAAAACTTAAACTTTTTCTTCAGGTTCTTATTACTAATCCTTGCTAAATTAAATTATATAAGAGTATTACTATTACTGCTCTTTTCTTCTGTACTTCTGCCACTCTCTTTGCCTTTTTCATTTAGCTCCTTTCCACGGATTCTTTTTCCTATTTTTATTCTCACATATATCTAAAAAATAATAAATATTGTCCTATATTAATAAATATATAAACAATATAATAATTAATTAATAATAATTATAAATAATATAGTTGATGAGATAGGTGATATGATAATATGGTAATAATTGAACAAGTGGTTGTTTAAATGTATATAAGTGATATAGATATAATAATGGTAATGCTGAACGATATAACATGCTAGGTAAAGGTAAGATAATGGTAATATGATCTTCTCCTTACACTAAGATACGACTATTCTGTGCGTTAGATACAGCAGTTTAAATTAAGCTGTATGTGTAATATATTTTTTTAATTTTTCTTATGTATTTATATTTATTAATAAAAAAAAGCGCCTTTTGAAATATTTAAAACATATAGACTTTTCATTAAATTTCTCAATTTATCTCGACACTCATTCTTTCCCCAAAAACACAGCGGTTTTCTCTTCGCCACAAACTAACTATGGGATTTATGTTTAAAACATACTGTGAATAATATCATCATAACCATAAATTTTGCCCTTAAAAATGGTTCCATGATAAACAAGTATTTATTGGTTATCTTATATACTCATTCGTTATATTCCAAGAGATAAAGATAATTATAATATCTAGTCATCCCCGATCTGTAGTAATTTTGGAAGAATAATAAATCACACAACATTATAATTCGGAAAGAATCTAAGATCACTTTATATTTAACTTCGCCAATTCTGGGACCAGATATCACATTCATATTATATTCATATTTATATTTATGTCAAATAGTATTCTAATTCCTCAACCTCTAACCTCACAACCATAATACCCACTCAACCGGATCACACACATTCAAAAACATATATATTTAACAATCGTTAGTTTTGTAAAATTATATAATTAGATATATAATATTGGCAAAGTTCGTGGTCATTGTTGGTTCATCCTGGACCATTACTCCAACGTTCCATCTTAGTATAATACAATATTTTAATAGAATTTTACGCCATACTACCACAGTAAGATAGAACAAATTCATTTATAAAGATAGTTAATTATTTTTTTTAATCTACTTTTAGGGAAAGGAGTGATGTTATTAACTTGCAATGTTGTATTGTGATTGCTTTTTAATAACCATGATAGTATATTTCACTTAATCTATTTTTATATTGCTTATAATGTTTTATAATTTTGATAGGAGTAATGATGATAAACCAAAGTAGTAATAAGAGAATATAATAATATAATAATAAATAATTTACAATTAGATAGTTTCTGCCAAAGTTTTTAAAATACCGCATCCACACCTACAACCCACACGCACACCCACACTCACACATCTACCCACATAAACCTATTGCACAAACACCAAACAATATCCTATCATATACATACTATATATATATATATATATATATATATATAATATTATATATTATATATATATACTATATATATAAAATAAACATTTTCTCGCAAGTTTTAATTTCTCAGTTTAAAAATTAAAAATATATATATATATATATATAATATCAAATATATTATTAGTTATATATAGCCTATATATATATATAGTATATATATATTATTTATATGGATATAGCTTATAGTATATATAATTATATTAGTATATAAGTATATATATATAGTATATAATATATATTAATATATATATATAGCCTATATATATGCAGATGATTTGGTTCTGTGTGGCGAATCTGAAGAGAGTTTGAGAGGATTGGTAGAGAGTTTGGAGGGTACGCTGTAAAAGGAGGGGTTTAAAAGTGAGCGTAGATAAGAGTACCAGGTTATTATGGTTGTGTGTAAGGACAGTCCTCAGTGTGTGAAGTTATGTTAGATTGTGAGCAGCTGGAACAAGTGTCTGAGTTTAAATATTTAGGTTATATGTTGGATGAAAAGGGAACGGATGATTGCAGAAAGGGTAGTAAGGAAAGTTTGTGAATGGACATGAAGGTGGGTGTGCAATTCAAAATCGTTGGGTGGATGCAAAGGGGACTAAGTCTTGAGTACGCTAGGGTCTTACATGAGGGTATGTTGTTACCTGTGTTAATGTATAGTAGTGAGACTACGGTCTGGAATAAGAGATATAGATCTAAAATACAATGTGCTCAGATAGACGATCTTAGGGATCGTGTTACGTGTGAGAAGAATTGATAAAATGAGGAATGAACGTATTAGAGAGTTTCTGTGGTGTGAAGAAAGAAGTAAATGAGAGAATAAATGAAAGTACGTCGAGATGGTTTAGTCATGTGGAAAAGGATGGATGATAGTCGTGTTGATTAAGCGGATGTATAGTGGTGAGTGTGCTGGGAATCGTCGGCTGGGAGGCCGAAGTAAAATAGGATTGAGTCAGTAAAGAAATTCCTGGAAGAGAGAAATGTGAGTTTGACAGAGGCGAGAAGAAAGGTGCATAATCGGAGTGTTTGGCGAGGTTTTGTGAGGAGGTATGATTGTGGCCCACCTGGGCCAAGGGACGAACCCTACATTGACGAGATGCCATAGTGAGGGTCCGTCGCGGTCCCGTGAAGCTCTAGGGTGGATTTTCGACTGCGACGAGTTCTCACTAAAAGGTATAGAAGGGGCGGTGAGGTTGGGCTTTCTTCTCGACTTGCGTTATATTCTTCTACAACTTTTCTGTTTCCGGTGCATGCTACGCACCTTATCCCCAGTCTCTGGGAGAGAAGGTGGGCGATGGTATATATATAATATATATACTATATATATATATATATATAATATATATATATATATATTATATATATTAATTATATATATATATATATATTCAGATGAAAAAAGTTCACACCTCACGGGCATAGCCTTATATAATAATATATATATATATATATATATATATATATATATATATATATATATATATATAATATATATATATATATATATATATATAATATATATATATAAACTTATATATATATATAATAGAAACTTGAACAATTAGTTCAAATAAAACCTTACTATGAATTACAAACTTAATTATTTAATTACATACCAAATGACTTGTCTTCTTATTTTTATTTTTTTTATAATTTATTTTTTGTCTATATTTAATTTTGTTTTTATCTTGTAAATAGTTTAATCAATTTTAATTTATCGGCTTTTTATTAACAGATATTAATAAATGTTTACCTTAGAGTTCTTTCTTTAAAAAAAAAATTGAAAACATAAAGTGAAAAAAAGTTATATTTATTCAGTATATATTTATATATATATATATATATATATATATATATATTATTATAATATTATATATATATATATATATATATATATATATATATATATATATATATATATATGTGCGTGTGTGTGTGCGAAGAGAGAGAGAGAGAAGAGAGAGAGAGAGAGAGAGAGAGAGAGAGAGAGAGAGAGAGAGAGAGAGAGAGAGAGAGAGAGAGAATCTGAGATAATATAACGCATAAACGCTCAAACTAAAAGTAAAATTAGAATATGCTTCGCAGATGTTGTTGTTCATCCTCTAAAGGCTTACGGACATTTTGCCGAATTAAGCCGTGCTAAATTCACAGAAGAAAGATTACCTGAAAGCGATAAATTTGGTTCTCCGGGACATTTCACAAAGGCTCTTTCATCTGCCTTAACTTTTTCAAAGTTTGGAAACACAAATAATTCTTCGCTTGCTGAGACAGCGAAAGAAAATCCGACTTTCCCAAAGAAAGAATCTTTGTTTCTGCAGAGCATGAAATGGTTCTTTTCTTTGGATCGAACGAAGAACGACAAGGGTGAAATAAATGATGATGAGGTTGAGGCAAAGACTAAAGACTTCCCTACCAACGATGAAGCTGAAAAAGGATCCGCCTCGGAGAATGAGAATATCGAATCAGAAGCTTCTGAAGAGGAAACTGAAGAAGAGGAAGATGAAACAGAAAAGGAAGAAAGTGATGAAAATGGTAACGAAGAAGGTGAGTCCTCATTAAACATCACAACCGGACGGTTAAGCCTTTCATTGTCTCAAGAAACTAACAAAGGAGCAGAAATTGGGGTCAAGTCCCACACAGTAAAAGCAGATAAAATGCCATTCCTTGAAAACGTCGAAACCCACCAAAATGAAAAAAAGAGTAAGGATAAATGACAAGGACTGAACCAGACTTCGATTTGTAGAAGCAAAATTTTAATTCCTAATTGGCTTTAGATAATGGATGTGATAAAGTTTCTTCAAAATTTTTTATAAAAAAACTCTTCTCTAGTAGTATGATATATATATATATATATATATATATATATATATATATATATAAATACTTATCATATTATTAATTATTTATTTATCATATATTATAAATTAATTTATCAATATCCATTATATATATTATTATTATTATTATTCATATATTTATATAGTATATTATTATTATATATATTATATACTATATATTATATATTCATATAATATTATTTATATACGTATATATATATTTTTTATTAATATTAATTTATGATGTATTTTTTAGATTCTTTCTTAATTATATTCATATATTAATACTTATTATATATATTATATATATTTCTTTATATTATATATAATCTAATAATATATATATATATCTTTATATACTATATATATATAATATATATATATATATTATTATTATTTATATATATTATATATTAATATAATTAGTCTATTATGTTATTCTTTATATATTAGTTCTTGTAGATGTTTACTCTTAGTATCATGGAACCTTAGAATTTTTTGAGTTCGGACCTAGGATACTCATATTAGGTAACTTTCGACTTCCTACTACACTTTAGCATATAATTCTTACTTATAAATCTTAATAGAAGCAAATTTAATGTCTGCTTAACATAATAAGTCAGTTTAGTGTAATTTATCATATATATACTCAATGCTGTGGGCTCTTAGTTCGTAAACCAATTGAGATGGTACGGATAATAATATTTAATTAAAATAAATAGGAATATACTATATTAAGTTCTACAATTCTGGTCCATTACCAAAGTATTTATAAAGCTTTTTTTACAATAAGCTTTTTTTTAAAGCTTTTTTAGATAAGCTGGGTAAACGTTAGTTGATAAGGATAATGAAAGATCTACTGATTTAAATAACCTCCTACAAACTATGGAGAGTTTATAAATCTTATTTTTACCGACAAAAAAACAATACATTTGTTCAATATTTCAATAAATATATTTATATTTATTCTTTTTTAAGTTATATCAAGTTTATGGAACCGTATTATGTTAATTTTTAAAAATTTTAAAAATTTTTGTGGCATTTTTGAATTAGTACTTCCATCATTTGTATTGTTTTTATAAGGTTATATAAATTCTAAATATTAATAAAAGTATAATTTCTTTTAATAATAATTTATTATAAATAATAATACATAATTATTAATAATAATTATACAATTAGGTCAATATATTCATGCTTTATGTAGCAGTCACATTTGTATAGAGATACTGATCTTTTGAAGTTATTACATTTACACTAGATCATAGTATTTGTAATCACATTATTCTCTCACCCATAGTGGTGGTGCCGCATAACCAAATATTAAATGGCCATTAGCCATCTGCAATCCAATAGTAATTAATAATAAGAGAGCGTTTCTTGGAATTCATTAATAAGTTCATTTATTCCAGTGATTATATAAATTGTTATTTGAGTATTGTATATATATGTTGTAATTTAGTGAGTATTATCTTTTGAATACTATTAATGTGCAATCCAGTTTATATGTGATTCTAGCCGATATCGAATGTTTTACTTGGAGATATTGGAGAAAGCATGAAAGTAATATGGATATATTATTATATTATATGCAGAAATATTTATTTATTTATAATTGGCATTCATAAATAATAATAATTTACATCCACAACGTAGTAGCTATGGTAAATCCATGAATATAATTATATTTCATTTTAATTATATTTATGGTGATATTTATATGATATATTACTAATTGAGCCAATAATAGTGTAATCTTATACTTTGCAATAATATATTTTCCTTGTATACCTCCAGTGCGACTTTTATTACTTCTTAATAGTTCTGGATTTTCTTTGTTTTTTGTATCATTTATTTCTATTAGCTCGTCTTTCGCCTTATGTAATTCAAGGATTGCTTTTAATATCTAACAGTCTACATATTTTTCTTTAAAATATTAGATGTCATTCTGTGATTGAGATAATGCATTAACTATAGTTGATGACTTCACAATACTATCCGATCATTATAGCGCCAGCTTTGCGTCCGACCATGACCTTTTTTTTATCCGGTTAGCCATTTGCGATAGGAATTAAAAATTTTACCTTTTTAATATATTTATAAAAAATATCAATTTGTGTATAAATATACAGTGTCAGTCGTAATACCTAAGATTAACAAAAATAAATAAACCATAAAATATTGCAATAGGATTTTGGGGTATTTGTTGAGAGATTATTTGAGACGTTTGTTACTCTTCATATCTTATACTGTCTCCCTTTTTTATAGATGTTTATTGCTGCCAATGATTTGGTACATATTTCGCAGCTTATTATTGCTGTGTTATTCACTTGAGTGATTATTACCGTATGGTGGTGTTTATTATTTGAGTATCTACTCATTCATTATAGAGCAAAACGATCTAAACTTCTCCGAAGTTATCTGCTTCAACTTAGGACGAAAACGTATGTACGGCATTTCTTTCTGTGCACAAGCATGTATCAACTACCAGGTGATGATGGGAGAAAGAGGTGGACTGGGAGAGAGGTGGACTGAGGAATTCCAACGATTTCCAGGTTTATTCATTCTATAATCATTGAGTATTTTCTTGCATCTTGTTTGTGTGTTCTTATGTAGTATTATATTAATGTTTGATACATTATTGTGCTCTTCTTAGTAATATTTTTAGCTTTATGGCTTGGCATCGTATTCATTCTCGAGTATAGGGAGGTTTTGTGGGTCATTTCGATGTTGCCTGTTCGTTATTTTCTTTTTTACAGTTATTATCAAGTAGCTCATCTGTTATATTCCATCTAGGTCACATGAACGAGTTGTTGAGAATCGGGTCTTATTACAATCAAATGTTTATTCCTCTTCCCTATCGCCTTCCTCCTATCATTCCGAAAGCGCTTCATGAGTAGTGAAAATGTGCAACGATCTCTCTGAGTTCTCGTATTAGTTTGAGTTCACGATTGTGCTTTATTAGTGACGTATCTTCTATATAATGTTTCTTCTCATGGGCGAGTTCTTTTGGGCTTTAATAATGCTCTTCTTAAAATTAAATTTTATTATGTTTCTATTTTCCTCTATTTTTCTGCTTGGTATTCCTCTTAGATAATTGATATGTATACTTTTTCATTGGTAGCTATATCTGTGCTTTTTCCGTTATTAGTGCGATTCCGCGTAAGTGATCAATGGTGTATTTTTCTGTCTACTTCTTGTAACTATTTATATATTTATTATATTTAGTGTTTCACCGTTTTTATTAAGTATTTTTCTCATCCATACATACTCATCATATACCTTTGGGGATAGTGGAAGAGAGTATATTGTTTATTAGATTCGCGTTATTCTTTTAATTTCTATATCAAAGAGGGCCACTCAGACGATATCTTAAATGCTCGGTGAAACTAAAGTCTTTATGGTAAGCAATTTTGTTATGTTTAGAGGGAAGTGAAAAGAGTCGAAATTCAAGTCATGTTCCTTTATTCTGCTGAGGATTTATATGGTTAGACAGCCCTTGTCTAGTCCAAATCTTTTCATCCTCCTTTAATTTTAAAATTAACATTCTAAGAAATTAACCCATTAGGATAATCAAATATAATCGAAAACGCCCCATCGTCATATTGGATTCCTCTCCTTTCCTTTTCATCATTGCAAGTTTACGTAGAGCGCACAATAGCTATTTAATATAAATATTAATGATATGATGCCAAGGACATAATTTTCTAAGGATAGGAGGTATCTCTGATCCAAAATTAGGGCAGTGGACTATATGTTGAGTTAAGCCATATGTTTTTCACATTTACTTTTTGAAAGAAATATACACTAAAAATAATCTACAATTAATATTCTTAGATGATTGAATATTTTGAATCATTAAGTAGGAATGGAAAAATTGATAGAAATGTCTATACGTTAACTCTACAGATAAAGGAACATGGCTTGAATTTTAACTCTATCACTCCTCTAAACTACAAAATATGTAGTAGAGCTTTTTAGTTCACCGAGCATTTAAGATTTCGTCTGATTGGGATCCTTTTTGATATGAAATTAAAAGAATAACGCAGAAATCTAATAAACAATAACTTCCCCGCAGCATATTATAGAGAAAACTATAAAGAAAACCACTATAATAATTATTAGTTTCCAATACCATGAATGAAAACGAAAACGATAAGCTCGTAGTATATTATAAAAACTGAAAATATTTCAGTCAGAAAAAAGAGGAAGGAACAAATTAAAAATTACCGGAAGCAAGTTATGTGACTCTATAAAGAGAACCGTTTCTGTGATTCTATATATATTCTTCGAGATTTGAGCCAAACTCTGGGAGTACGTTATGGCTCATTCTTGTTTGCTTTTGCCTCATTAGGCTTCTGGTGGTGCTAGGATTTCTTTAGGTTCGCGATTTTTTCCTGTACAGGGTTGCAGGTTCGATATTTTGAGGAGCAGAGATACAGTTTATTATTTGTGTATTTGATATTCATAAGTCGTGTGACAGTTCACAGTTCTATAAGTTTCATTATCTCGTCAGTAATTATAATCTTCAATATGGTCCATCTCATTCTTTATGCACAATTTGCCTCGGATATATGACCATTCCCTAATTTGTGGTTCTCAAGATTTGAGAGAGATGTAGTAACATTCATGCAAAGTAATAGTTTCCCATAATAGCATGGAACATAATCACATTTGGAAAATGTTTGCAATTATGCTTTGTGCTTTTTCATTTGATAGCTATGTTTTTGAAGAAGATTAGAATACTCCGTCATCTAAATTATATTGTATTGTCCTCTGCGATAGCGGCAGGCTATTACAGTAGAGGAGGGGGCCTTTCTCCATTCATTACAGAAGATGCACTAAAATGGACGTTTGGACTTTTTATGTGGTATGACGCTGAATTTTGCGCCCTTATGGGGGCACATTTGTTAATGTCTTCTCATTATAGGATATTTCTACTATATTTTCTCCGAATTTGCTAAACATATTTATATAATCATTATCTGAAAGTTTATACCATATACTTTCATCTGAACTCTCTTACTGTGTACAAAGTCGGAGGTGTGATGTTGAGTTAAGCTCTGCGTATGCTAAACTTTTTAATTTATCTGAAATGTTTATTTTTCCATTTGTAGAAAACATGTCCGAGTTTAAATGTATGTTTTATATTTTATCAAACTATGTGCAAGACTTACAATAACTTTAGTATTTTCTTTAGCACGTTTCTTTTTAGAGTCAACATGAATTTATATATTGTGATCTTCTATGGTGCTAATATGTAAATAATAAACTCATTTGTTTTAAGATTGACGAACGCTTGTGAGTATGATATTTTAATATAAAACGGCTAAAAGGCACAGTTTTGTATTTTTATTTTTATTAGAATTATATTGTTTAATGAGGGGATTTTCTTGTTGTGTGTATAAGTAAAATTTAGCGTTGGCAGCGTGGAGGCAGTTGAATAAAGAGATGATATGACCAACGATATTAATAAGAGTTATAGGATATAGGTGTATATATACTTTAGGATCGCAAGATAATTCAAATCTAGGTTATTAAACCTTCTTTGACTAATAAAAATTATATGGAAATAATATTATTAATCTTTCAGATTGGTTTGAAATCGTTATTGTATGTTAATTAGTTTTTTTAGGATAATTGTACTGTTTTTTTTCTTCAATATATATAAAATATAATAATATATTTGACTGAGTTAAGATTTTAATCTCTAGAGCAGTTACTTAATCAACAGTCTGTACGGTCTTTTCTTTGTTTTTGCTAGTACAAATTTTATTTATCCAAAGGTCTATAGATCTACTTAAGGGCAGGGTTGGCAAAAAAAAAGAAAAGGCATGATTTAAATCACATGATTTTTTTATGTAATTTTTTATTGAAAATTATCTGTTTAAATTGTATTTTATTTTCTATTATTCCTTTAGTCCTGGTTTTTTTTCGCTAAATTAAATAATTTAATTTAATGCACATGCTAATCCACGATATAAATTAAACGATAACTCGAGAGGAGATCGCGGCTATTAGTTTCTCTCAGATCTATATTGGGCATAAGGTAAATTACATGCAGTGGTAGTTTCAAAGTCATTTTTAATAAAGAAGCGTAAATACAAGCATTAGAGTACTGCAGATATTAGACAGTAAATATATAGTGAATTTAAATACTAATGTAACACTAGATAATAATTATGATTAGCTAAACTTATATTAAATAGGTAATAATTACGAATGTCACATTGGTAGCTTAAATAGAATTGTTTGAATTATTTACTTTGGGTATTAAAAATTGAATATTTGTGTTGTGCTCAATATTAATAATGAACTAGAAAAAGTGAATATTGTAATTTAGACAAAGTTAAGATTCTATAGTCTGAATATATAATGAGGAGGAATGTCTTTGTTCTCCGCTCAAAAATAGAGCTATTCTTATCAGCGTGAATCAATTGCGGGAGTGTATGCGAGGTGTGAAGAGATGGACTGGTTTCATATTGTTTATTACTTTAGCTGTTTCGTGAAATCTTGAGTATCTATTATTATTGGCATCCTTATGTTTATCATATGTATATTTTTTCTGTTCAGTTTTTTAATTATGAGGTCCTATATTTATCCTTGTTCTTATATTTATTTTGTGTGTTATGTCATAATTTCATAAGCCTGAGTATGCGATAATCTATGATTTACTCGGAATGTTGGTGGATTGAGTGTGTTCTTAAGAAAATGCATCAATTTTTTTTTTATAAGAAAGTATGTTAAAGATTCTCTTGAGTAAGTGATTCCGGCCCGGAACCGGAAGGTTTTAGTTTTATTTCCTGTTGCTCGTGATATTCCGTTAACTTGCTAAAAAATCTGTAAGGTGTCCGCTGCCGTATGGAAGAGTTTCTATTGGCCTGAGACCCTAGGTTGTCCTGGTATCATTCTTACATTATAATAGTACATTTGTACTATTTTATCAGTATATATTGAGTAAGTATATACTTTATGGATATAATAGTTTATCATGGTTTTTTTTATATTTATCTTGATGTTTTGGTTTATATATTTTTTTATTTAATTGTTCGTTTTTGGGAATATAAATATAAATTTATCATGGAGATGAGTTAAGTTTTATATCGTGTTACTATTTATAATAGATGTAATTTTGAGTCGATAGACAGTGAGGGATTAAGAGTATACGTGATTTATTAATATATATGGTATACTCAGTTCATAGATATAGCTATGGACTAGCTTACTTACATACTATATTAGGCTGGTTTATATTATAAAGAATAATGATCTATTTATAAGTTATTACGATATGATAGGTATATATATAAGGTATAATAGTTAAGGGTTTATTTATATAGTTTGTTGTGAGTATCATTTTCTGTTTTATATAAATTGAGATATAGCTTTTTATATTTATATTTTGTTCTATAAATATATAGTATGTATATTTTTTATAGTACTATGCTTAGTAGTTATTTATATATTTAGATAGTTATATTTTATATCATATACATATTTAATATATATATTATTGCTTTTATTGTGTTAAAGCACTATGACTGTAGACGTTCGTAAAGAAAACTTTGTACTAGTAACTGAAAAAAGTTAAGCTATTTTTGTTACTTTTTTTGCACAAGTTATTCAAAATATAAGTTAAAACTTTAAGTACTTTATGTTGCATTTTTCTTTTGCTAAATTTACTTAACAAAAATGTTAACAAAATAATGCTCTTGCCAGCTTTTTATGCATATTACTTTATAAATGTTTATATTGAAGGGTGAGGGTCATTTGTTCTTGTTAAAAGCGAAAAGAAAATTACGAAGGTTTATATTGGTAATTTTTTTGCATCTTTTTTTCCTTTTCACGCTAGCTGATCAGATTTGTCAAGTGCCCATAAATTTTTTGTATAAGAAACCAAACAAGTTTCAAATAATTCATTTATTGCTTCTAAGCAACAGGAAGTTTCTGTCCCTCAAAGGCTCGATCCAGCAGAAGTAGAAAAGATTCGGTCCAGAAGTGGACCTGTTACTGTTCAGAAAGCTACTCAGATAGTAGGATTGGCAATTGCAAAAGCTATGGCTCGTGAATCTTCAGTAAGAAGAGATTCTTTGTCTAGTGATGGAAGCTCTCTTGTTGGAACGCCCACCTCGGTCTCACCAGGCTACACCAGAATCCGAAGAGCTTCCTGATATTCCAAAAGAAGGTATGTTTAATAAATGTACTTTTAATTCTTTTTGAGAAAGTTTTTTGTTTTCTTAATCGAAAACTAAATTTCCCAATTGATAGTGGAAGCAGACGAAGAAGCAATTAAAGGCCGAAATACCCCGTTAGACACAATTCTTGAAGAAGGTACGTTCTTGCTTTATACTTATAAATCTTCACAGCAGATCTTACCTTCTACATTAAAAAGTATACCTATCTGTCAAATATTTAGGTTTCGCAATTTAATTGGCATTTTAATATATTTTAATTTTACTATTTTACTTATGTATTATTCTAAATCCATACTGGAAAACTAACTATAAAATATGTTCTACTTTGTGGAAATACTTCTCGCCTTTGTTATTGACATTTCTTCTTTCATTCTTCTATACTCTGCTTCACTTCTACTACCATTGAAATAATCGCAATTTAAAAAGAAATTAGCGAGAAGACCCAATCTGGTCGTGTTTTGTCAAGATCTTCAAAAAGTAAGTCTTTATGGCATTCAAACAACAACTACATTATATATAATTATTAATATGATTTTACTTATAAATCATTTTTAGTTTAATATTTTTTGTTAAATTTTTATATAAACTTTAGAGCTTATGGGTAAATAAGATTTAGCGTATATCTATATATGTTCATTTTATGTTATTCTAATTTATTTTTTATTTGCCCATATGTTTAGTTTAAATTATTCAAAATACACTTTATATAAAAAAAAATAAAGTAAGAAGAATCAAAAATAAATAAAAGGCAATAAATTATAATTATCAAATAAATTTATAGTTCTTATTAGAAGGTATGGTCTTGGTATAAAATTGGTATGTTAGGTATTAATAGCCTATATATATTAGATATTTGTAGTAGTATATATATATATATAGTATATATGTAGTGTGAATATATATAGATATTAATAATGGATAGGTAATATATAATATATAGGATATAGTAATATATATATATATATATATCAGGCAAGAAACAAAGTTCTCCAGTAATTTCTCCTGCAGTCAACACTTTAAGCAACGTTGACCGTCCAAAGCAAACAGAACCTTCTAAACAAGACATAGAGCCTATTAAATCTGTTTCAATTCCACCAGCTGTGGCTTCCTTTTCAGGTCCTATATTCATTCCTGGTGCTTCCGCTGTTGCTCAAAAACCCCTGAGTCGTCTTGGAAATAAAAAACATGTTTATGAAACCAGTTTTTTTTTTCTTGCTATGATAATAAGTTTTTTTTGCGCGATGGTCTGAGCTCGGCGATAACCATATTAACTATTTATAATGTGATTCCTGCAAAACTAGACTCTGTATGTTAAGTGAGGCAAGTAAGAGTTCCTAGTGAATCACTACGAGAGTATTAGAGACGGTATAAAAGACGAAATAGGCAACGAGATTAAAAATAAAAATGTGGATGAATCTAAAATTTTATCTGCTTCTTCCTCTACTAAAGCTTCTTCGAATAACAATGGTTACGTTATACTTTTTTGTGCTGGTTCTGGGTTGCGCTTGGTTAGTTTGTGGCCGTTATTTGGCGATGGTCTTGTTCGCTGTGGGTGAGGTTTAGTGTTTTATGCGTGTTGAGTGACTTTCGATTTTTTGTTTGCTTGTGTTTGTTAAACATTTTGTTAATGTTAGTTTTAATTATGTATGAGTTGTGTGTGTTATGTGATATTAGGTGAATTATGTTTGTAGATAAGCGTATAAATCATTCATATAAACTTGTGATGTGTATTTTATATTAATTTAGGTGTCTTTTGTTTTTTAATTATTTTAGGACCTCTCACAAAAGATCAGAACACTACTAAATTGGATGTCAAAAGCAGTAAAGAAAGATCTTCGCCATCTGCTTTGAAAGATTCTAAAATGGAGTTAGTACCAAAAAGTAAAAATTTTAAAAAAATTTCTGTTGAATCAAATGCTGTAGGCACCTAACGTGAGCTCTCTTAGTTTGAGGAGTACTAATGGAAGTTAACATACAGTTAAATAGGAACAACATAAATACTACTAGTAAAACTTTGCCGAAGAGTCTCAGTAGTTCCTCGCTTGAATCTTCAAAGGGAACTAAAATAAAGGGTAACAAGAGCACTTCAGATATTCCATCAATTAATGAGAAAATCGCCTGAACGCGAGAAAAACAAAAGATGCAATTGTCTCCTTCCATTGGTGAGAAAAGGACAAAATGCATAAGCATATAAGAGCGAGTGTCATTATCCATAGAATAGTCTAGTCTCTGCAGTGTCACCTAATACAAAGAAAAAGGTTCCAGTTAAATGAGATAAGAGTGTCATAAATGATTCTGTCAGGGGGTAATCAGGAGGAGTAAGGATAAGTAAGAGAAAATCAATCAAAAAAATATTGAAAAGGTAAATTTTTGAGACACGACAATTTTGACTGTTTTATACTGATTTCGTTACTTTACTTAAAAATATATATGAGTAAAAGTGAGTGACTTGTTTAGCTGTTGCGTAACTTGTAGGTGGCGCTTGTAGGTGCCACTCCCTCCCCAATGTACTCGTAAATAAAAAGTTATGACAAAAATCCATAAAAAACAGATAAGTCCGATATCTAAAAGACGTCCATCTTTCCGCTAGTCTTGATCGTGAGGTGGTTTGGGTTATATCGGCCTCTGAACATTCTATCTAATATGTAAGAGAATCCATGGTTGAGTCCGTTTCTGGGTTCTATCTAAAGAGAAATTACCAAATATAAAGCTACAAATCTAGCCATTTTTTAAACACTGCAACTAGGTCAGCTTCTTTGATGGTGGGTAGTTGTGACACTTTTGCAATTGTTAATTTATAGGTTTTAGGATACCACCAATGTTGGAATGAGAGCGAGAGATAATTGATTATGATCATAATGTAACATATAGACGAGGCTTATTGACACGAACTACCAAAACGGAGATTCATAGTGTGTGAGATCAGTGTTAAATTATTCGAGCTTGTTTATGCCTATACATTTTTTACTTATACTGGATAATATTCAAGCAAGATCATTTTCAAAACAGAAATATAAAAAATAATGAAAACAAAAACTCATATTTATTATATAATACCCAAAACTTTCAAATGACTATCCAACATACCTTTAAAAGTTGCAAGCGAACTACTAGCCATCACATTTATTTTGAATTTACATGTTTAGTGAATATATATATATAATATAGTCTAGTAAGTATAGTATATATATATACTATATATTATATAACTATGATAAATTAATAATCAAACTCGTTGATATAATATATATATATAGCTTATACTATGAACTATATATATACTATAAGTATTATAGTATATTATCAGTATATAACAATAATATATATATATATATATAATATACCTAATAGTACTGGTTTCACGTTTGGCATAGACTGCGGGTAAAAAGCTCGCCCTAAAGAATATGGTTCGAATCCTCGTTTCGGCTCGTGAAGGACACTAAAAAAATTGCCGATAACAGTGAGAAAATCTTCTCTGTAAATATTTACGTTTGGCAGTTTACGGGGCATAAAGCGTGTAGCTACACTCGATCGTTAAAACACACACATCAATTACAAACATAGCCAACACATACAACTAGAACAATCTATATATAATA
>JABUQX010038369.1:0-16171 GCA_015478945.1 Trachelipus rathkii
TCAATGCTAAACTAAAAAAATTATTAAGTTATGGAACAAGTTCAATGCTAAACTAAAAAAATTATTAAGTTATGGAACAGGTTCAATGCTAAACTAAAAAAAATTATTAAGTTATGTAACAGTTTCAATGCTAAACTAAAAATATTGTCAAAATTAAACATTTACTTGAATAATATTAGAATTCATCCAGTTATCTAATGATTTTTTTTAGGATTAGAAATCCTAATTGTTCGAGTTACAAAACATCTATTCAGAGCACTTTTCTGTATATTTGACCATTTGACATCTTGTTCAAATATGAATCGACTATTATGAGTAACTATTTTGAAAAGAAAACCTTCAGCATTTAGATGTATATTACACAAATGTTTTAGGTTTATGCCATCTTAGCTCCTCTAAACAATATTCAAAATTAAAAAGAAATCCACTTTAAGATTTCCTTTTTACGTAATTTGGAAGAGGGGTTAAACTGTCAAAATTGAAAATTTTCGTAATTTTTTTTTGTTTTATTGCTGTTCATCCAATATTTTAAAATGTTTAGAGTTGATTGAATTTTACGAGTTACATATCTTTTATTTATAGCACTTTCTACATACCCAAGAGTTTGACCTCTGTGAAAGTCATTGTGCTGCCTGTTTAAAATTAGAAATGGTGTACCCAGAGGAAAAATTATTGGGTATGTAGAAAAATATCTAAATAAAAGTTGTGTAACTCGTTAAATTTTATTTATTCTAAGTTTCATTTGAAAATCTCTCTCTCTCTCTCTCTATATATATATATATATATATATATATACAAAGACAGTATAGTTTGTTATTCAGATTCTTGTGTTATATATATATATTATATATTATATATATTAATATATATATATATAATATATATAATATTAATGTATATATATGACCTGTAATGTTTTACGACTCCGTCAGTTTTGATATTTTTTTTTTTTTAATATATTTCTAGTATATGATCCTAACAATCAATTTAAGTGGTGACGGACATGATTCAAAAATATATAGGACCTGTTACGTTTTACGACTCCGTCAGTTTTAATTTTTTTTTTTTTTTTTAACTAAGGAATACCCAAGGGAAACCGCAAAGATGGCAGGTCGGGTCTCTCGGCCTTCCGGGGAGCGACAGGTTAGGACTATTTCCCCCCCTCGGGAGGGTCTCCGGAACCCCCGTCTTTGGGATTTGGGGTGTCGCGGGGTTCCCTCCGCCCCTCCTACGGATATGGAAAAGGTCCCCCTCTGTCCCGTCGGCTCAGCCCCTATTTTTTTTCTCTTTTTTTTTAATTTTGTAATATTTTTATACGCTGATTCAAAAATGTATTTTGTTTTTCTGTAAGTTTTGTATTCTTTTCGAGATATTTCATTTATGAATTTTTTTTTTTTTTTTTTTTTTTTTTTTTTTTTTTTACATTTTTGTAATAAGCTTTATACGCTGATTCCAAATATGTAATTGGTTTTTCTGTAAGTGTCGTACTTTTCGAGATATTTCATTTTGGAAATTTTTTTTTAATATATATTATTTATTTCTTAATTTTTTTGTAAAATATTCGAACTTTGAATCATGTCCGTCACCACTTAATTTCAGTTAGATCATATATATATATATATTATATTATTATATATATATATATATATACTACTATATATATCATATATATATATATATATATATATATATATATATATATAATATTATATATAATATTATATATACTTATTATATGTCTTTTCCTCATTATCGAATCGAGTACATTTGAAATATCGAAATATTTGAAATATCGATACATTTGAAATAGGTAATACTGTAGACAGTGACCCACACACGAAATCTAATTTTTTTTAAATTTAATGAAGCAAACTTTTATATATATATATATATATATATATATATATATATATATATATATATATAATAATATATATATATATATAATATAATAATAAATATATATTATATATATATATTATATTATATATATATATATACTATATATACTATTGGTGATATTGTTTAAAACCACAACATCATCGATCCATATTCTCAAAAACTACAATAGCTACGGGGAAAATACATTGTTGGAATCTGGCAAAATTTATTGCGGAAACTGTAAAATAAATAAAAAACTAAATAAATAAATATTGCGCCTATTTTTTTTAATTTCATTATGATCATAGTATATACTATATTATAACTAAGGTATTACACGCAATGTAGGGGGCTCGAGCCGACGGGACACAGGGGGGACGTTTTCCACACCATACCCCGTAGGGAGGGGCGGAGGACCCCCGCGACAACCCAAATACCAAAGGCGGGGTTCCGGAGACCATCCCGAGGGGGGAATAGTCCTACCCTTTAGTTCCCCGGAGGCCGAGAGACCCGAACTCCTGCCATCGGTGCGGATACCCTTGGGTATTCTTTAGGTGTTAAAAAAAAAAAAAAGCAAAATTTAAGTCTATTAAGTCTATTATTTTAACGAGTAACCATAAAAGAGTCTCTAAATAGGCTCTCTAATATATTACTTAATTATTAACTAATTTTTTTTATTTGATTTTTTTTACATTTTCCTATCTAAATTTTACCAGGATTCCAAAAATGTATTCCTTTTCGCTGTAGCTATTTTAGTTTGAGATTAAAAAAAAAAAAAAAAAAAAAAAGAACAACAACAACAACATTTTCCGCACTAAAATTGGACCAGCATTCCATCAATGTATTCCTTTTCCATGTAGCTATTGTAAATTTTGAGATAATGAGATGGCAAAAAACTTAAAAGTGACCAGTCACTTGAACAAATTTCGTATGTCACTTACATTCATTTCTGCTAAACACTAATGTTTACGATTAAAAATATTTAAATTTAATAGTTTAATTTTTTTTGAAAACAAGTGAAGCTACTTTTCGCTCATTTTTTGGTTTTTATTTATTTCCTTTTAAATTTAACTTCTGTTCACATTAAAATAAAAATTGTTTTTATAATCTTTATCGATATATAATCGATATACAGTAAAATCAACATCATAAGATAGGTAAGAAAAGTAACCTTTACCTATATATATATAATATATAATATATATATATATATATTATATATATATATATATTATTATATATATATAATATATATATCAATTATTATTATATATATATATATATCATATATATATATATATATATATATATATATAGAAAAAATTCCTACACTCCAGAAAAATTGTAGATAAAATTGTAATAAAAATTTCAGATACGGCACTGATATGCATTAATATATCAACGATATCGTAAATCCGGCCTAGCATTTAAAGTATTTATCAAGTAGTAATAAAAAAAATCTAATAACTTTCGAACGTGGCTAGAACCTTTTTGTCATAAAGACGTTGTCTAGCATTCGAAAATTAGATTAAAATTCCGTGTGGAATCAATATAATTTACTCCGTATCAACAAATATTCGCAAAATCAATATCAAATCTCACACCAAATTTACTTCATTAAGCCGCTAAGTATAATTTATACAATTCTATATAATAAACAACATTTGAAGTCGCACTCAATATTAGTTAAAAATGTTTTGCTAATTTTAATGAAAGATTTCAGATCACACCATAATGAATGCGTCAATAACAAGAGAGACGAAAACTGTTCCAGAATATTCCATAGAAACTGTTCCAATAATAATATTTTTTTATGAAGATTTTAAAGTCTGTGTTTAAATTTTGGTCAATAATTAATCTTGGCCGTATTTGTGTTAACAAAATTCGGCATACTCCCCCCAGAGAAATCAAACATTGAAACATATCTAAAAATGTTTCCCTTTTCCTTTAAATTTCATCTCAGATGATTCAAATATCTGTTTTGTTTTGTTTTTATTCGCGACTATTGCTGCTTTGTTTGGAATATTTTTTTTTTCAGTTTTGTTTCTTATTTCTGAAAGACAAATTTCTGTTTCATCAAAAGGAAGTGGGCCACATATCATATGGCCAACATTTGTTTCAATTAGATTAATATTATTTATTAATTTTGGTTTATTTACAAATTTAAAGTATTGATCTGCACCAACCAATATTTGTATATTGCCAACTGTATTATTTCTAATATTTGGATCTGCTAAATATATTTTCAGGTTTTTCAATTTTTCAACCGCTCCTTTAATACCAGGCATTATTAATTGGGAAGGAAGATTATCTAAAACTATTGTTTCCAACATGATAGCTCCGTCATTTGTCAGCACATCAAATTTGACTATATCGTATCTTTTTCTTTCCCCCAAAGTATTTATACCATTAATGGCCATTTTTATTGTTTTACATGGTGCTAAATTCAAATGTTTCGCAAACTCCTTAGTACAAAAACTTCTTTGCGAAGCTTGATCAAACAATGATCTAACCTTTATGTACCGATCATTATGTGGTATATGCAACATAGCAGTGGGAAGAGCGGTTACCATTGTTTCACTATTTGAACAAACTGCAGAAATTAACGATTCTGGTTTCTGATACTAAAGTTATTTATTGATCTGAAATTTGTTTTTTTGTGATGCAATCCCTTTACTTTGATTGCCTTTAGAATTTCCTTCATCTTTTTCTATCTGCTTTGATGCGTTTTGGCAAAGTGCACTATTGCACCACAATAATAACAGGTTTTAATACTTTTACATTCAAATACATTATGATTGTTATACAAGCAATTAATACATAAATTATTCTCCTTTACTCTAAATAATCTTTGTTCTGTGGTATAGAATGCTTTACAACTTGAAGAATAATGATTATTAAAACAGAACGCACATCGTGGTTCTAATTTATTTGATTTATTGTATACATTAAAGGAATTTGTGGAGATGACCCCTTTCTCCCTTTCATTCATAAAAACTTTGCTATTATTAGGTTTGAATTCCATATCAGTCATTAAAGTATTCCCTTCACTCTCCATTTCATTCGTAAAAACTTTGCTATTATTAGGTTTGGATTCTATATCAGTCATTAAAGTATTCCCTTCACTCTCCATTACCGACAAAACATCCTCCAAAGCTTTTCTTATAAATTCTATTTTCCAATTTTCTCTTAATTTTTTCCACTCCAATTTAGCCTTGATGTCTTTAGGAAGTTTATTTGCTATGATATTACCAATTATAATGCTACAACTTTCACAATCATTTCCAATGTTAAATGCTTCGAGAGAACTCAAATGACTCCAAATTTGCTCTAAATTCTGAAACTTGCGTATAATCAACAGCTGGTTCCTTTAAATTTAATATATTATTTAAATGACATTCAATTACTTTGTAAGGTTGATTATATCTATCCAAAAGCAATTTAACTACTTTGTCATAAATTTGTTCCTTTACAGGTATTCCTTCTATTAGTTTTAACGCTGTACCTTTAAGTTGCCCTCTAAGGTATTTAAATTTAGTAGTCTCAGGTATGGTTGTATTATGTACAGAATCACAAAACACATCCCAAAATGGGGGAAAATTTAAAATATTTCCATCAAAATATGGTAAATTGAGTTTAGGTAGCTTATGATTAGAATTTTTAATATTATTCATCTCACCAGAACTATTAGATAAATTATTTTTATAATTGTATTAATAAAATTCATAAATTTTATAATTTGCTTCCTAATAATTTTTTTTTATTCGTATAATCATTAACTTCGGTTTCATATAAATTATCATCCTCAATAGACAATTGAATTTGATTTTTAACTCATCTAGTTTTTTATCATAATTTATTAAAGTCTCAAAATTAACCTTAACATCATTAATATCTACATTAATGTCCTCAATTAACACTTTTAATTCATTTATTGTTTTAATTGCAGTTTTTTTTAGCAATGTCTCTAGATCTTAAAGTTCTTTTAATATCAATCGTTTCGTTTATATTTAAACCTTGAAAATAATTTTCCAATGAATTGCGAGATGACTAAATTCACTCGGGCTGCCTGTTCTCCCTGTAAAACATTACCTGCTAAGTTCAATGAATTATGAGGTGACTCTAAATTTACTAGGGCCGCTTGTTCACCCTGTAAAACATTGCCTGCTAAAGTTTTAAGATATGTTTCTATTTCAATAATCTGATTATTTAATTCAACCTCTCTTTTCATACTTTCTTGTATGTCAGAATAGTACGATTCATCACTTTCATCTTCCAATAAAAGATGTATTTGAACATCATAACCAGCAATAGAACTTTTGTATTCCTTTAATTGACCCAAAAAACTACTTACTTTGTCATAGTTAGCATCTTGTGATAAAAGTGACTTAATTTCACTACTAAGAAGAGATATTCTAGTTCTATGACCCCCTCTTCTTTTAATAAGTTGATGTAGAGTGGGTTTTTCTTCTGTAGTCATTTTAATTTTATATATATACAATTATATGCAACTTTATATTTAATTTGTATCTTTTTATTTAGACACAACTCAAAGACTAGGTACGTAGTTTAATAAGTTGATGAAGAGTGGGTTTTTCTTCTGTAGTCATTTTAATTTTATATATATATATACAATTATATGCAACTTTATATTTAATTTGTATCTTTTTATTTAGACACAGCTCAAAGACTAGGTACGTAGTGTGACTCAGGATCCGAAAATGTTTCTCAGAATCCAGATGTAACACAAAATCCGGTTCGAAGGACCATATGACCAAATTTCAGATACGGCACTGATATGCATTAATATATCAACGATATCGTAAATCCGGCCTAGCATTTAAAGTATTTATCAAGTAATAATATAAAAAATATCTAAAAACTTTCGAACGTGGCTAGAACCTTTTTGTCATAAAGACGTTGTCTAGCATTCGAAAATTAGATTAAAATTCCGTGTGGAATCAATATAATTTACTCTGTATCAACAAATATTCGCAAAACCAATATCAAATCTCACACGAAATTTACTTCATTAAGCCGCTAAGTATAATTTATACAATTCTATATAATAAACAACATTTGAAGTCGCACACAATATTAGTTAAAAATGTTTTGCTAATTTTAATGAAAGATTTCAGATCACACCATAATGAATGCGTCAATAACAAGAGAGACGAAAACTGTTCCAGAATATTCCATAGAAACTGTTCCAATAATATTTTTTTATGAAGATTTTAAAGTCTGTGTTTAAATTTTGGTCAATAATTAATCTTGGCCGTATTTGTGTTAACAAAATTCGGCATAAATTTGAAGATGGCGAAATACAGGCTTAAAGATTTCGGTTGACAAATGACAAATTAATTCAATTCAAGCTTCAGTTAGTCAAATTAAGATTTGGTAAAGTTTATCTAATGACACTTCAATATATAAGCACGTAACGTTTTCCAATACCCCGTAAATCACTTTTCAGCTTGTTAGCCGACTGTTAAACAATAATTTGCTTTGTTTGGAATACTTTTTTTTCAGTTCTGTTTTGTCTTATCATTTCTGGAAGACAAATTTTTGTTTCATCAAAAGGAAGTGGGCCACATATCATATGGCCAACATTTGTTTCAATTAGATTAATATTATTTATTAATTTTGGTTTATTTACAAATTTAAAGTATTGATCTGCACCAACCAATATTTGTATATTGCCAACTGTATTATTTCTAATATTTGGATCTGCTAAATATATTTTCAGGTTTTTCAATTTTTCAACCGCTCCTTTAATACCAGGCATTATTAATTGGGAAGGAAGATTATCTAAAACTATTGTTTCCAACATGATAGCTCCGTCATTTGTCAACACATCAAATTTGACTATATCGTATCTTTTTCTTTTCCCCAAAGTATTTATACCATTAATGGCCATTTTTATTGTTTTACGTGGTGCTAAATTCAAATGTTTCGCAAACTCCTTAGTACAAAAACTTCTTTGCGAAGCTTGATCAAACAATGATCTAACCTTTATGTACCGATCATTATGTGGTATATGCAACATAGCAGTGGGAAGAGCTGTTCCCATTGTTTCACTATTTGAACAAACTGCAGAAATTGATGATTCTGTTTCTGATTCTAAAGTTATTTTTTGATCTGAAATTTCTGTTTTTTGTGATGTAATCCCTTTACTTTGATTGCCTTTAGAATTTCCTTCATCACTTTCTATCTGCTTTGCTGCGTTTTGGCAAAGTGCACTATTGTGCTTTGCACCACAATAATAACAGGTTTTGATACTTTTACATTCAGATACATTATGATTGTTAAACAAACAATTAATACATAAATTATTCTCCTTTACTCTATATAATCTTTGTTCTATGGTAAAGAATATTTCACAACTTGAAGAATAATGGTTTTTAAAACAGAATTCTATATCAGTCATTAAAGTATTCCCTTCACTCTCCATTACCGACAAAACATCCTCCAAAGTTTTTCTTATAAATTCTATTTTCCAATTTTCTCTTAATTTTTTCCACTCCAATTTAGACTTGATGTCTTTAGGAAGTTTATTTGCTATGATATTACCAATTATAATACTACAACTTTCACAATCATTTCCAATGTTAAATGCTTCAAGAGAACTCAAATGACACTCCAAATTTGCTCTAAATTCTGAAACTTGCGTATAATCAACAGCTGGTTCCTTTAAATTTAATATATTATTTAAATGACATTCAATTACTTTGTAAGGTTGATTATATCTATCCAAAAGCAATTTAACTACTTTGTCATAATTTTGTTCCTTTACAGGTATTCCTTCTATTAGTTTTAACGCTGTACCTTTAAGTTGCCCTCTAAGGTATTTAAATTTAGTAGTCTCAGGTATGGTTGTATTATGTACAGAATCACAAAACACATCCCAAAATGGGGAAAATTTACCACTATTCCCATCCAGAGAAATATGGTTTAAATTAGGTTTAGGGAGCTTTATGATTAGAAATTTGTTATAAGTAATTTATTTAACCTCACCGCAGCAAACTATTAGATAAATTATTTTTTATGTACATTTATTACATAACAATTCTTATTACTTTAGAAATTGTTTTCTAATAAATTTTTTTTGATTCGTATAATCCATAACTTCGGTTTGATATAAATTATCATCATCAATAGACAATTGAATTTGATTATTTAACTCATCTAGTTTTTTATCATAAGTTATTAAAGTCTCAAAATTAACCTTAACATCATTAATATCTACATTAATATCTTCAATTAACAATTTTAATTCATTTATTGTTTTAGTTGCAATTCTTTTAGCAATGTCTCTAGATCTTAAAGTTCTTTTAACATCAATCGTTTCGTTCACATTTAAACCTTGAAAATAATTTTCTAATGAATTATTAGATGACTCTAAATTCACTCGGGCCGCTTGTTCTCCCTGTAAAACATTACCTGCTAAAGTTTTAAGATATATTTCTGCTTCAATAATCTGATTATTTAATTCAACCTCTCTTTTCATACTTTCTTGTATGTCAGAATAGTATGACTCATCAATCCCTTCTTCCAATAAAAGATGTATTTGAACATCATAAGTAGCAATAGAACTTTTGTGTTCCTTTAATTGACCCAAAAAACTACTTACTTTATCATAGTTAGCATCTTGGGATAAAAGTGACTTAATTTCACTACTAAGAAGAGATATCCTAGCTCTATGACCTCCTCTTCTTTTAATAAGTTGCTGAAGAGTGGGTTTTTCTTCTGTAGACATTTTAATTTTATATATATACAGTTATATGCTACTTTATATTTAATTTGTATCTCTTTATTTAGACACAGCTCAAAGACTAGGTACGAAGTGTGACCCAGGATCCGACAATGTATCTCAGAATCCAGATGTAACATAATATCCGGTTCGAAGGACCATGTGACCAAATTTCATAACTGCGACATCACATTAGATACGATATATAATATCATAATTATGACCTAGCTTTTAGGTATTTTTTAACGAATAGTACTAAATTATCTAATAACTCTCGAATATGGCTAGAACCTTTTTGTCATAAAGACGTTGTCTAGCATTCGAAAAATTATAATACAGATACATATAAAATAAATAATTTGATATATAATCAATTAACTCATTATATGATATCCATTAATAAGATATAGATTAAACTCCGTGTGGAATTAATAAATTTCACATCGCATCAACGAATATTCTCAAATTAATACCAAATCTCACATTAAATTTACTCTGTTAAGCATAATTTGTACAAACTTTATACAGCAAAATAACATTTGTAGTCGCACTCAATATTAATTAAATATAATTTGTAATTTTAATGAAATGTTTCAGATCACACCATAATGAATGCGTCAATAACAAGAGAGCAAATTGCTCTAGTATACTCTATAGAAAATTGTGTTCCAACAATGTAATTTTTTTATGAAGATTTTAAGGTCGGTGTTTAAATTTTGGTCAATAATTAATCATGGCCGTATTTGGGTTAACAAAATCGTTAGATTTTTAAGTTTGATGGATCAAATTATGGTTTCCTAAGGTCAGTGAGATCAATTTCGAGGTCAGGTTTACAAATATTTGTCAGATTTTTAGAAGGTTGAGGAACAAGTGCATAACTAAGACGAGGGAATTATTTAAAGAAAAACTTTTGGGAGGGGGTCGTGGGGGAGAAGTAAGAGAGGGAGGAACCGATTAATATTTTAGACCTAGAGAATGTATTGCTGTATAAATAAGCAAAATGAGGAAAGGAAGTTTAAAATTAAAGAAAATCGCAATGAATTTGGCTAGTGCATAGATAGAGGATGAATGAATTGGAGTACGTAGCTTGAGTTAAGTACCGGATCAAATGAGCCGGTGAGGTGCAGTGCGGTGCGGTTCGATGCCGAGTTAG
Source organism: Trachelipus rathkii (assembly GCA_015478945.1). Lineage (NCBI taxonomy): Eukaryota > Metazoa > Arthropoda > Malacostraca > Isopoda > Trachelipodidae > Trachelipus > Trachelipus rathkii. The sequence goes on from JABUQX010038369.1 coordinate 10,782, forward strand.
TAAACATTCGTTTAATAATTTAATAAGGTATCGATGTATATGTTTAAGACTAACACCATATGCCGTACAATTCATATATGAATATTAGCCCAAAGAGCTTATTAATTATAACTTCTCTCTACCTATCTTTATTAATACATTATGTATCTTAACCTAATACCGATTTACTGTTCACATGACTGATTCTACTCAAACATGTACAAGGCGTCATTTGTATAACCCGTTTTCTAAAGGTTGAAGATTGACATTTCTATTTTCAAATCTCATTTTCTTTTTATCAACGTCAACTGATATGTTTTTTACTAAGTTAAAACATGTATATTTTGTATGCCATTTTTATTTTAAAAGTCTCATTTTACCTTTATGCTTTTTGTTTACTTTTTTTATTTTAATAATTAATTATTTCTAAATTTCTATTATTATTTTTTATTTATTTTTTATTTTTAATTATTTTAAATTTTTATTATTATTTTTTATTTATTTTTTATTTTATTTAATTTTTATAAATTATTTTGTTTTAAACTTTTTATTTATTTCAATTTTACCTATTTATTTTTCAAACTTTATTTTTATGTTTCATTTTACATTTATTCTTTGTGTTTAATTTTTTATTTTAAATTTCTTTTGTTTTTTTTTCATTTTTATTTATTTTTAAATTTTTATTTTCTTATTTATTTTTAATTTTATTTATTTTAAAAAAAATTTTTGTGTTAAAACTTTTTTATTTTGAATTTTACTTATTTAAATTTATTTTTCAAACTTTATTTATTTTTTAGGTTTATCTACTTAAAAATATATATTTTCAAACACTTTTATTTATTTTTTATTTTACTTGTTTAAATAATTTTTGTTTTTACTAAAAGTTCTGTTTTTATTTACCCTAAAGCAGTAAAGCCATAAAGCCGTAATGCAGTAAAGCCGTAAAGCAATAGCGCAACCGACCCCTAGGGGTACACTCTCCCAGTGGGCTAAGCTTTGTTGTTTTAGTGTTTTTTTTTTTTTGCTTTAGGGACGATAAAAACATGTTTTTACTTACCTTAAATAAGTAACGCATAAGCGCGATCAGCCCCTATGGGGCCCCTAGGGGCCCCATCCACCTGTTATGTTTTATTGTTTTATTACTTCAAGTAATATTTGAACACACATTTTGTAAAAAGTAACCTTTAATAATAATAATAATAATAATAATCAATAATAATATAATAATAATAATAATAAAAAAAAAAAAAAAAAAAAAAACAAAAAAATAATATTGATAATATATAATATATTATATATATATTATATATATAATATATATATATATATATAATATATATATATATATATATATATATATATATATATATATATATATATATATATATATTATATATATATATATATAAATATAATATATATATATATATATAGTAATATATATATATATATTATATATATTATATTTAACAACGATAAAGCAACACCAGGGCTTTAGACAGGGCTTGGAGAGATCTTTATTGACAAGAATAAACGACGTTTCGGAACTCGACTGATTCCATCGATAGGCTAACAGAAGTAATAAATAAAAAAAGAATCTAGTACAGACTAATAAATGAATCTAACGTTATAAGAAACTAAACATTGAAGCAGTTAAATTTAAATTGCGTTACATTTGTTTATATTAAATCACAAAAATGTTTTACGAAAAACAAAAGTAAATTAACAGATTAGACACTCAAAAGCAATCACAGCAAGAATTAAAATTAATATATACATACGATGTATCAAAGAAAATTAGTAATTTTTAATTTATGAAGGGTAACTTTTCAAAAAAACAAAAACAAAAATACTATAATCAATTAGCTAATCTTATAAAGCAGAGAAGAGACGCGTGAGGAACACTTACTTAGTCACAATGAAATGTATTACACTCGAAAAAAAATATATAAATACAGGTGAAGGCGGACAGCACTTTCCATCTGATAGGTTAAAGCAGAAGTAGTTTAAACGGGCCACTATCGTTGCTGAGGGTGGGTTTTATGTCGGCAATATGTAAAGTTTGTAAAATATTTAAGTTGGTGATTTTGATTGTGTTAATATGGAAAAGTTTGTGTGATTGAAGGAATGATCGTGCGTGTGAGCGTGGTCACGTATAGCGGAGTGTGAAGGGGAATTGAGGATAAGGTTGGTGCGTGTGGAAACACCTCTGTGCTCATCCACTCTTACGCTGAGCTGGCGTAATGTACTACCAACATAAACGGCATCACAGCCGTTACAATTGAATTTGTAAATAACAGAAGAGCTGAGTAGCGAGGGTGTTTTTTCTTTATGATTGCAAAAAGAAGCAATTGTAAAGGAGGAATTGTAAAGGAGGAATTGAAAATCAAATTGATGTTTAATTGTGGGAAACTATTATTTAAAACGTGAGCAGGGTCCTTACGTAGTTTAGTGTAAATATGTTCATAATAAGGTAGAAGAATATACAACTTCAGTTTAGGGGTTAAGAAAATAATGGGGGGAGGGTCCAATTCTGCGTTTAAGAGATTGTTGATAAATTTGTTTATGAGGAGAGAAAGAGAGGGAAGAGGTTTGATACGAAAAAATTTGACAGAAATGTAATTCTTGTGGTGGTAACAAACTTAGAGTTGGAAGATAGATGAACAGGCCTCTGGTAAAAGAGGTTTTAGTACTAAATTACATTTGAAAGCAAAGGGGGTATGGCTGAAAAAGTTTAAGCCAAGTCCTGTAAGGTCTTTTTCCTAAAAATTGAGGTAGAGTCACTGTGATGAAAGTTTTTCTGATAAAAGTAATCCAAGAGGAAAGGAGTTCTCCGATTCGTCCTCATGTGTGAAAATTATGTTTGGTAACTGTGGAGTCTTACATAGTCCAAAAAAAATGGAATTTTGTTTTTATCTGGTAAAAGTAGGAACGTATCGTCCCATCATAACTCTTTTTAAAAAGTAGGTTTGACAGAGGGGGGGATCATTTTCAAGCAAGGATTTTTTCGGTGTGTATCAAAAGTATGCATTGGCCCAAGGATGAGCTTTATGGTAGGCCCATGCTAGGGAAATTAGTTTCGTGTAAGTATAATACATTAATCAAAAAAGAAGTATGTATCTTGGGCTGCAAGTTGTTGCAAAAGTTTTTAAATTCTTTCTTATTAAAACGCGATTAAATTGGTATTTACTGTAATACATTTTAACCGAGTTCTTTACGACTCACGAATTATAGAACTGGCAAAATTCTTAGTCCCTTTACTAACCCCTTTTTCAACTAATGATTGTTAGCAGTAAAGGAAATCTCCTACAATTCATGAACGTGGGCTATCCACTATAATCTTCAAGCACTATTTCGATGAACTGAGTTTTTTGACTGGAATACTTTTGACACAGAAAACCAATATCCCGCATTAACGAATGCCATTAACATCCTACTCAGAAAACCATTTTCTTGTGAAGTAATACACAATTTAATGGGTTTAACAAGACAGAATTTAAAACACTTTTGCAACTTGCAGTCCAAGATACATACTTCTTTTTTGATAATGTATTGATATACACAAACTAATTCCTAACTCTCTAAGCTAACCATTAAGCTCAATCCTCGCTTATGCATACTTGGATACACCATGAAACAAAATCTGGCTTGAAAATTATCCCGCCCTCTTTCAAACCTACTTTCTAATAAAACGATATATGGACGATACATTCTACTTTTTACAGATAAAAACAAAATTCCATATTTTTTTGACTACTGTATGTAAACTCGCAGTTACCTAACATAACTTTCACACATTGGATTTGTTCATCAGAAAAACCACATCAGATTTCTCCACATCAATTTTTAGGAAAAAGACCTTTACAGGACTTGGCTTAACTTTTTCAACCATACCCCCCTTGCTTTCAAATGTAATAGTATTAAACCCTTTTATACAGAGCTTTTCATCTATCTTCCACTATAGTTAGTTACAAAAGGAATTTACATTTCTGTCAAACTTTTTCGTATCACTCTTCCCTCCTCTCTCATGACAACAATTTATTCAACAATATCTTAAACGGCAGAATTGGACCCTACGCCCCATTTTTCTTAACCCTAAACTGGAGTTGCATATTCCTCTACGTTATTATGGAACATATTTAACACTAAACTACGTAAGGACTTGCTCACGTTTTAAATAGAATAGTGTTCCCCCACCAATTAACATCATTTTGATTTTCATTCCTAGCCTTTACAATTGCTTCTTTTTGCAATCATAAAGAAAAAACAGTCTCGCTACTTAAAATATTTGTTAATTTAAAATTCAAGTGGTAACGGGCTGTGATAGCGCCCGTTTAATGGTTGGTTAGTACTTTACGCCAGGTCAACGTAAGAGTGTATAAGCACAGAGGTGTTTCCACACGCACCTACCTTATCCTCAATTCCCCTTCACACTCCGCTATACGTGACCACGCTCACACGCACGATCATTCCTTTAATCACACACAAACTTTTCCATATTAAACCAAACAAAATCACCAACCAACCTAAATATTTTAGAATCTTTACATATTGCCGACATCTAACCCTCCCTCAACAACGATAGTGGCCCGTTTAAACTACTTCTGCTTTAACCTCCTAGATGGAAAGTGCTGTCCGCCTCCCTGTATTTAATACTATTCTTTTTCGAGTGTAATAGATTGCATGATGACAAGTAAGCTTTCCTCACGCGTTTCGTTCTCTTTTATAAGATGAGCTAGATTAGATTATAGATTTTTTTTTTAAAAGTACCCGTCTTACATGATAATTAAAAATAGCCACTTGATTCATGATTGTGATCTATGTGTGTTATATAATTGGTAATAACTACCCATGATTGCCTTTTTGAGTGTCTAATTCTGTTGAATTTACTTCTTGTTTTACTGATTAACATTTTTGTGATTTAATTTAAACAAATGTAATATTTGTAATATTAACTGCTTTAATGTTTTTAGTTTTATAACGTTAGATTATTTTTCACTTTTTTGTACTAGTTCTATTTTTTTTATTATTTGTGTGAGTTTGTTGATGGAATCAGTCGAGTTTCCGAAACGTCGTTTTTTCTTGTTAATAAAGATCTCTCCAATGTTGTTGTCTAAAGCCCTGGTGTCTTTTCGTTGTTAAATTAAGATTCCCCACTATTAAGAGTTTTATTGAATAGTATTATAATATATATATATGATAATATAATATCATATATATAGATATATATATATATATAGTATATATATATATAGTATATATATATATATATATATATAGTATATATTATATATATATATATACTATATATAGGCTATTTAGAGGATGTTTGACTCCCGGAAGGAGGATCAAATTCAAGATCGTAAAATAATTTCTATCATTGAATCGTATAAAATTATTAATATTGGATG
>JABUQX010038370.1:0-10000 GCA_015478945.1 Trachelipus rathkii
ATCTGGGGGCAAATGAAGGAATCAATTGTTAGTAGTGCAAAGGAGTGTGGATGTGCTAAAGTAGGCAGTAAGAATGTTAACAAGTGAAATGTGGAATGAAGAGGTGATGAAAGCGGTTTAGGGGTTTAGGAATGAAGCGTGGTTGAAAGTACTAAAAGCAAATGATGAGTTTCAAAAGAAAGATCTTGGAATTATATTAAGGAGGAAAAAAAGAAATACTAAAAATGCATACAGGAGAAAACAAGAGTAAATGAACAGTTTGGAAGGAAGGATAAACTGAGGACATACAAGGAATTAGGAAGCTCTTCTGAAAGGAAGCGCGAAAAGTTAAGAATGAGAAATAAGGGTAATCTGTTAGAATAATGGAATAGGGATGGTGCTTTTCGTAACTGATGAAAATGATGTGAGGGAGTGTGGAAAGAACACTTCGAAAATCTGCACAATATTAACAGTAATTGATGTAGGTGTAGTGAATGTTGTGTTTTGATGGTCAAGAAGGAAATAGGTATTGTTGGGGATGAGGTTATTAGTAAGGAGGAGGTATGGGTTAGGGTGAGAAGTTGAAGAATGGTAAATTGGCTGATCTGCAGGTATAAGATGAAATTACTAGTGAATGATCAAGAGCGGAGGCGAGATGTGATTGAGTTGGATTTGGAAGTTGTGTAATAAACGTTTATGATAGATAGTTCCAAGGGATTGGAGGAGATTGGTAATAGTACCCTTATATAGTGGTAGGAGAAAGGGAACTGTATAAATATAGGTGAATAAGTTTTATATAAAAGGAAGATATATGCCTGTATTTTGGTCGAAGAGTGGTCGATGATCCTGAAGTGGGACTGATTGGTGAGAAACAAGGTGCGTTTAGGAGTGTAAGGATGTGTGGATAAATCTTTACATTGAAACCAAATGATTGAGAAAATGAGGAGAAGAAAATAAAAATTTTTTTTTAAGGTTTTTATTGGATTTACAAGCAGGCGTATGATGATTAATGGCGAAGCTTATGCAGGTTATTAGTGATAATATGGTGTGGTGGTAGGCTGTTCTGAATCGGATCAAAAGGTATTGTATACGATGTGAAGGCGTGTGTAAGATAAATTGGTTCAGTGATTGGTTTAGGATTAATAGCGGAGTTGAGACCAGGGTTGTGGTTATGTCCTCCTTGTTATTCAAGTGTGTATATGGATGGGGCTTATGGAAAGACATTCGAGGTGGGGAATGGCTAGGAATTGGTGTTAGAATGATGAGAATGGAAAGAGGAGTGGAGTGCCCTACTATGTATCGATGATTTGGTTCTGTGGTGGCGAGTCTGATAGAGAGTTTGAGGAGGATTGGTGATCAGATTTGGCCAGGGTTTGTAAAAGGAGGGGTTTGAAGTAAACGTAGATGATTAGAGTAAGGTTATGTTAGTGAGGACAGTCCTCAGTGTGAAGTTTGTTAGATGGGTGAGCAGCTGAGCAAGTGTCTGAGTTTAAATATTTAGGGTATTGTGTTGGCATGGAAGGGACTGATGAATGCAAGCAGTGGTGTAGGAAAGTTGTTGAATGCAAGAGTGGCTGTTGCAAATTAAAATCGTTTGGTGAATGAAAATGGACTAAGTCTAGTGCCGCTAGAGTCTTACATTGAGGGTATTTTGTTACCGTGTGTTTGTTATGGTAGTGAGACTACGGTCTGGGAATATGAGAAGTATTAGATCTAAAGTTCATGTGTCAGATGGACAATATTAGGCATGCTAGGTGTGAAAAGATATAAATAAGTGAGGAATGAACGTATTAGAGAGTGGTGTGGTGTGAAGAAAGGGTAAATGAAGAATAATGAAAGTATGTTGAGATTGGTTTGGTCCATGTGGAAAGGATGATGAAGTCGCTTTGTTAATGCGGGATGTATAGTGGAGAACGTGTGTTGGGAACCGACCGCTGGGGACGATAAGAAAGTGGATTGGTCGGAACAGAATTCTGATGGAGAGAAATGTGAGTTTGGCGAGGCGAGAATAAAGGGTGCATGATAGGAGAGAATGCGGGGTTTTGTATGGGGGTATGGTTGTGCCACTGGGCCCAGGGAATGAACCCTTACATTGACGATTTACCAAGTGAGGTCCGTCGCGGTCCTATGATCTCTAGGTGGATTTTCTGTCTGTGACGAGCTTCCACTAATTAAGACAGAGGGTGCGGTAATGCTGGGCCTTCTTTTCGACGTTTGTCATGTGCCTTCCTACTGCTTTTTCTTTTCGATGCTTGTTACATGCACCTACCCAATCTTGGCAAAGAGAAGGTGAAAAAGAAAGAAAGAAATATATATCACCTTTATTACGTATAATATATTAATATATATATCATATATATATATATGATATAATATAATTATATATTTATAATATATATTATTAATAATATAATAATATAATATATATACCGAATATATATAATATATATTATATATATATTATATATATTATATATAATATATATATATATAATATATATATATATATATATATATAATATATATATATCTATATATATATATATATATTTATAATATTATTGAGTTTTTAATATTATCCAAAACTCTTAATATATGTGTTCAATTAATCGGCAAAATAACTCGCAAAAATTGACGAAGACGATTGAGAAAAATATGCCGATTTTGTCATGACCTTTAACCGTTAATACAATATATAATATATACTAATATATATATATATATATATATATATATAGTATATATATATATAAATATATATATATATACTATATATTATATATATATATATATATATATATATATATTATATATATATTATATATATCTTTCTTTCTGTCTTCTCACCTTCTTCTTTGCCCAAGATTGGGGTGTAAGTGCTGTACACATGGAAAAGAAAATGCTAGTAGGAGACACTGACAAACGTCGAAAACAAAGCCCAGCCTTACCGCCCCATCTGTACCATTAATTAGTGAGAGCTCGCCAACAGACAGAAAATCCACCTAACGAGCATCATTGGGAACGGCGACACGACGTCTCACTAACTGGTAAATTCGTCATGTAGAGGTCATCCCCTGGCCCAGTGGGGCACAACCATTGCCCAATAAAAACCCCGCATTCTCTCCTATCATGCCCTTTTTCTCGCCTCTGCAAACTCACATTTCTCTCCTTCAGACATTCGTTCACCCGACTCAATCCACTTTCTCCTTTGGTCCCCGCAGCCGTGCGGTTCCAACAACACTCTCCCTATAGCATCCGCCTAAACCAACCGACTTTCAATTCATCCTTCCACTGATCCAAACATCTCAACTAACTTCATTTATTCTCTCATTACCTCCTTCTTCACAGCCACACCACCTCTAATACGTTCATTCCTACTTTTTTTAATTCTTTTCACACCTAGCATGCCCTAAAGATTGTCAATCTGAACACATTGAACTTAAGATCTATACTTCTATTCCAGACCCATAGTCTCACTAACCATACAATACACAGGTAAACAACAATACTCTCATTAAGACTCTAGCTCACCAAGACTTAGTCCTTTACATTCACCACGATTTAATTCTACAGCCACCTTCCTTCCATTTCACAACTTTCCTAATCTACACTCTGCATCTCCGTTCCCTTCTCATCAACACATACCTAAATATTCACTCAGAACACTTGCCCAGCTGCCTCATTCATCTGCATAATTCACACTGAGGCTTGTCCTCACTCACAACATAACCTTACTCTATCTACTTACTTTCAAACCCCCTCCTTTTACTCACCCTGCCAATCTTCCACAAATCCTCTCAAAACTCTCTTCAGACTCGCCACACATGAACCAAATCATCCGCATACAATAGTAGGGCACCCTCCACTCCTCTCCAATCTCCATCACTTTCTAACACCTTTCCCTGCCATCCCCACCTCGAATTCTTTTCATAACCCATCCATATACACATTGAATACCAAGGAGACATACACAACCCTGTCTCACTCCGCTATTAATCCTAACCAATCACCATTGACAACCATTTATTCTGTACACACGCTTCACTATCGTATACATACTTTTGATTCCATTCAGAAAGCCTACCACCAACACCATATATCTATAATACCTGCCATAAAGCTTCCCTATTACTCTATCATACATACGCCTGTTGTAATCCATAAAACCTAAATATATATTTATTTCTTCTTCTCCTCATTTCTCAATCATTTGTTTCAATGTAAAGATTTCGATCCAGTCACAGTCCTCTTACCGACTCCTAAACGCACTTGTTCTTCACCAATTCAGTCCCTCAGTCACTCGACGCACTCTTCGACCAAAATACAACCAGCATATACCTTCCCTACACACTCAATAAACTTATTCCCGCTATAATTTCTACAGTTCCCCTTTTCTCCTTACCCTTATACAGAGGGGTACTATTACCTGGCTCTCCTAACCAATCCTTGGAACTAGTACCCTCCATAAACGCTTATTACACTAACTTCCAAATCCAATCAATTCACCATCTCGCCTCCGTCCTTGATCATCTCATAGTAATTTAATCTATACTGCAGATTTACATTCTTCCAACTTTCCTCTCCCTACTCCATTACCTCCTCCTTACTAATAACTCATCCCTCAAAATACTATCCTTCTTGCACCATTCAAAACCACACACAGTTCACTAACACTCATCATTCTCGTTAATATTGTGCAGATTTTCGAAGTGTTCTTCACCACTCCCCTCACATCATTTATGCAGGTACAAAAGCACCTCCCTATTCATTATTCTAAGCAGATTCCCCTTATTGCTCGTTCTTAACCTTTCGCGCTTCCTTCCAAAGAGCTTCCTATTCCTTGTATGTCTCATTCATCCTCTCTTAGCCAAAACTGGTCAATTTACCTTCTTGTTTCTCCTACGTATACATCTTGTATTCTCTTTTTTCCTCTTAATAAATTCTAACATCTCTTCTTTTGAACTTCATCATTCTGCTTTAGTACATTCAACCACGCTTCTTTTTACCTTAACCGCTTTTCATCACCTTCTTCATTCCACATTGCTGTAAACATTCTTTACTTCCTACTTTATCACATCCACATACTTCTTTGCTACTACTAACAATTGCTTCCTTCATTTGCCTCCAGATTTGTTTCGTATCAACTTGTTCACATTCAATCCGATTTACTAGCGAGCGCTCTTACATACTTATCCTTATTCTCTGTGCTCACTTTAACTTCTACCAACTCTTTAATTTTAACCGTAATTCCTTCGTAGTCACCTTTCCCTCTCCATCCAAGCCCGCACAACAACTTATTTTTTACACTAGAACAACATAATGATCCCGATAATCCCATTCGCTTAAACCCTCACTTTAACATCCAAACACATACTTCAAACATCTCCTTTTCTTAACCAACAACACAAAGCGAATCATACTTTTCACTTCGATACCATCTCCTACCTACACCAACTTTAAGATACTTTATGGATACTCTTTGTGTTTAAAGAAGTATTACTTCCACACTACCCTCCCCTCACACAAATCAATCACCTTCCTACCATCTCATTTTCTCTCCCGACACCAAAAACCACCTGTTATACCATCCCCTTTTTTGATACGCTATCCACCATTCAAGTCCCAACACTAATCAACACTAAACTATCATAGTTAAATATAATTTATAATAAATATAAATATCTATATATTATATATATTATATATATATAATTTATTGATAATATATATATTATATATAACGAAAAATATTATATATAATATTATTATATATATATATATATAATATAATATATATAATATATTAATATATATATATTATATATATAATATATATATATAATATATTATAATATATATATATATATAGTTGAGAGGAGTAGAGGATGGGAGGAAATATGTGATTGCGAGCAGAAGAATCTGAACAAGATTATAAAAGAAGAGAAAAAAGAGAGCAAGAACACCGTAATGCAAAGAACTGGAGGAAGACCTTCAGGGACGAGAAAGCTAATCTAGCGCATTGAAAAAAACTATATGAAAGGCTTGCCGCCGCCCAACCTAATGCAATAAAAATATTGAAGTGGAACATTATTAAGACAGCCCGTCCAAGTATTAGCAAGAGGTGGAAGAATATTTCGACAGCCTGTTTGAATATCCCGAATACATAAAAGAAGATGAAAAAATGGGAAAACGACAAATGTGCGTTTTGGGAAGAGCGGGGGAGTGGCAGATTGTACCTGAGGGGTGGAACAAGCGATGAGAAAGATGAGAAACGGTAAGGCAGCAGGCGAGGATATGCTGCCTGTGGGAGATATTGAGAGGTACTGGTTGAAGGGTGTTTGTGGCTGACGGAAGTAATGAACAAGTGCTGGGAACGAAATGAAAACACGCGGAGGATCGGAAGTAATCGGTATTTGTGTTCATATATACAAGTAGGTGATAAAACCACTGTAAAGATTCAGGGAATTGCTCTGATGCCAACATATGCAAATGGTGCCCGAGAGAAATATTGAGAGAAGACTTGTCGGGACACAGTTCGAACATAAACGGATGAATGCAGCATGGTCCTTCGACCGCGAAGGAGTCTGACAAATTGATTTGTTTTTGCACTGAAGATATGTGTTGAAATAGAGCTTATGAATCTTAACCTGAAAGCCATATGTTGGATTTATCGTTAGAAGGGTCGACCGTGTTCCCTAAGGGAAGATCTTGGTGAGGACTTCCTGGTGAAAAGGAGTTATGAGGTGCCTATCTAAACTATACAAAAAGTTGGCGGAAATACGTTATGAGACACTGTTGCAAGATGAAACAACAGATGGATGATAGTATTGGTTTGAATAACAACAGGTGTACAAAGCAGGGAAGGGTACTTTCCCCAATTGTTCATAACGTTTATGGACTATTTCAAAGGTGGTACAGGATGGGTGGAGAGATCTTTGGATACGCGATGACCTGGGGTTTGATCTCGGAGTCAAGGATCTCTGCAGAATGGTTTAGTAGTGGCATGGAACGAGTGTTTCTATTGAGAAGGAAGAAAATCAACTAGGGGAAGACGAGGTTATGATTGGTGAGTAGGGAGCAAGGAGAAAGTTAGAATCATAGAATTGAGGGGAAGTACCTGAACAGACGGTGGGGTTTGAATGATATGTAATGTTAGCTTTCTGACGAAGAAAATGAGTATGTTTCATTGTGAGTTACTCCCACAGAATTTGCAAATACAGGTGGGAAAACTTGAGTCGTAGAACCCTACACACGACAGTAATATACCGAGGAAAGTCAAAATATAAAATATATACCAGCATTATGAGGCCCCATATTAGCAATATGAGCTAACGCCTTTGACCCTAAACAAAAACGTTATATCGATATGGAACCGGGATGTGGAAATGATGTTCATTAAGATTGATATTGGCGGTGACAAGATTGGATAGGAGGAGGAATGATGACGTGAGGGCGGTGTTGGGAGTGGAGACTATTTTGGAACTTGTGGAGAGAAGACAGTTGAGATGGTTCGGACATGTGAGAAGAGAAGGATGGAAGTAAATAGGTGTGGGGAAAAGGTATTATGAGTGGCTGCCGGAGGGAAGGAGAGGAGTGGGGAGGCTGAGGATGATGTGGAGGGATGGTGTTGAGAGAGCAGTGGGAGAGGGATGACTATGGAGGAGGTGAGGCAGGAAAGTTTACGAATGATCGACGGCGATGGAGGAGCTTCGTGAAAGACAGCTGACACATGAATAAACTAAGAATAGATGGTAAAATATATAATATATATAATATAATATAATATATATATATATATATATATATATATATATATTATATATATATATATATATATTATTATAGTTATTATATATTAATATATCATATAATACCTATAATATATATATATATATAATATATATATTATATATATAATATATAATAAATATATATATAATAATAATATATATATATATTATATATATTATACCGGCTATATATTATATATATATATATATATATATATATATTATATATATATAACATATATATAATATATATATATATAATTATATTATATATATATATATATATATATTATAATACTTATCTTTAGCACCTTTTTCTCAAGAGAAAATACTCAATGAATTGAACAGTACAAACATTACTTTGCTGTGATGTTACAAATTAAAGATTTGTACGTGATAAAGACTGCATGCAAAAAGTGTTTATAATGTAGTTTGAAAATAGATAACGGGAGCATGTTCCATGACTTTACCAAGTGGAATGTACATTATAATGAGTCTATAGCTGTTAATCTGGAGGTCAGAAGAGAGCAATAGTGGAACGATTAACTGTGTACGAAAGGTGTATCTCAAGAACCTGTCTCAATGAGAGTTATTGATTGAAGAGTCAGGCAGAGCCTAGTGTCCGTTGTAATAGGATAAAATAAAGTGACGCAACATTTCGATTATAAGATGAAAAGCCATTTGAATCATTCTAACTCAACCATTTGAAGAGCAGCAGTGTGGGTGGAATCACTACAGATGCGTGAAGTATACTCTATACAGGGGCGAACCACTCCTATATATAGATCAAACAACTGAGTCACAAGAAATTCTGAAATCGCCTCAGAACACCCAACCTTTTAGAAGCCTGTTTAAAAAGAGAAGGTAATATGAACTTCCAATTTAGGTCACGAGAAAATAAACACCAAAATTTTATGGACAGACGCGAAGTTGAGTTATGTTTTTTAAAAGAATTTTTAGCCGTGTGGAAAGATTATGTGGATGAAAATAATGGAGGAGATGAGCTTTTGAGTAATTGAAAACACCTTCTTAACATCATGCCCAAAGAATTCGAGAGAGATCAGATGATTAATTTGATCCAAGGTGCACTTCTATCGTGACTAATTATTGTTGAAAAGTACTTTATCATAATGATTGGAGTAATTGAAGGGTGAAGTCGTCGGCAATAGGATGGATATGAGATGAAAGTAAAGAGAGAGGTCTTTAGGAAAAGAGTAAAGAGTAGGATAAAACAGAACCATGCGTAACACCACTGTTTATAGATTTAAAAGATGAGCGGTGGCATTCATCAAAATACTGAAGGAAAGAGAGGACAAGAAACAGAAAAGACTATAAAAAAGATCGCCAGTAGAGCTCTCGTTATGAAAGTCCGAATATGGCGAGCAGAGAAAAATTCAGAAGATTGAGAATGTTTTCAAATCTCCGCTAATTTAGATTCGACTCAACTATAGAAAAAACAAAAGTTAGAGAGATTTGGCGATAGTTGGAGGGTTGAAATTGGTTCCTTTTTGTTCAGGAGCACACTTTCCAGCAAGAATAAAGGCCAAAGTAGAAAGTCAGAAAACGAAATAATTTAAACAGATGCAAAGTGCACAGCTGAAAGCAAATTTTGAATAACCTATAGGAGAATACATCAAAACAGTAACGCTTTCTTAGGTTAAGCACTGAAAAGGCAGAAATAACACCCTTTTGAAGAATATTACAATATATCATAAATATTTGGAGGAGGTTGGAGAATAAGGATACGCTGGCAATCGTCTAATGGTGGAATTAGAGAGCGAAAGGTTTGAAGAAAGAATTTCAGCTTTATGGAAGGTTAAACGGCAGTTATGAAGACGGAAAATACTAAAAAAGCGCAAGAGAGAATGCAAAGTTACAGAGTTAACATTTTTTGAAAAATGTAAGAAAGGATATGAAGAAGCGGAGCCAGTAAGATTATTGCATTTTCTACCTGAAAATAGAATTTTTTTAGTGTCATGATAATAGATTAATCCCGGTCCGAGATGAAATGGAAGTTGTAAGTGAGAAACTGGAATTTGAAGATGATGTGAATTTCTGAAGGCTGCATCATGAGCTAAACAAAAGTTAATTGTAAATTTAGGTTGAAGTAAAGATCATTGGGTGGCACGCCTCCTAATGCCAGAAAGAAATTCAGCTCGAGCTTTGCAACACTCCGAGGGACATTTCCACGGAAGCGTAGCATTACCATGGAAATCAATAGAAGTACAAAA
>JABUQX010038370.1:15000-47500 GCA_015478945.1 Trachelipus rathkii
GAATAATATACATTGTATTTTTTTTATGGATTGCAACAGGCGCATAATAGGATTAATAGGGATGCTCTATGACAGGTGTTAGTATATAATGTGTGTTGTGGGAAGGCTCCTGGATGCGAATCAATATATGTATGACGATAGTAAAGAAGAATGATATATATATATGATATATATATATATATATAATAATAAATAATAATATAATAATATATTATATAATATATATTTTATATATATATATATATATATATATATATATATATTATAATATGATATTATAATATAGTAAAGAATTACTGCTTCTCCGGGATTGAACCACCGCTTGTTGCGAAATGAGGACAATATACCAGATGCTTTACCACTGAATTCCCAAAAAAGTTAGAGTTCAAGAACAGTTGTTAAAGCAATCGAGTTCCTCAGCGGACATCCAAATAATAATAAATATAATAAATTGCAGTGTCAATTTAAAAACTACATATTATTAAGAACGAGGGGATAGGACAGGCTGGACCCTGGTGATGTCATCTCTGAAGGGACTCGATGTTTAAAAAATGTATTCTTAACTCAAACTTTTTTTTCGCGTGGAGACTGGCTCAGTGTAAAGCATCGGTATATCTGGTCCTCATTCACTAACAAGCAGTGGTTTCATCCCAGAAAAGGCAGTAATTCTTTACCTCCCCACTATATGATTGAGAAAACAGTAAAGGAATCTCTGAAGGAGAGAAGATAGTGGTTTGGCAGGTGCCAGAATATAAGGTGCATAAAAGGAGGTGAATGCGGGGTTTTTTGTCCAGGGGGTAATTGGTTTTGCCCACCTGCAAGGGATAACCCTACTGACGATTCCATAAGTGAGGGTCAGTCGCATTCCATGAGCTCTAGGGTGGATTTCTGACGGTGCGATGTAGTTCGTCACTAAATAGGTATAGGAGGTCGGTAATAAGCTGGCTTTCTTTTCGACTTGTGTCATATTCTCTTATTTCTTTTCTGTTGCATGTCACGCACCTTTTCTCCAGTCTTGGGAAAAAAAGGATGATGATGATGATGATGAGATGATTATATAATTAAATATATATATATATATATAATATATATATATATATATATATATATATAATATATATATATATATAATATGTTAAACATTGCATAATCGCATTTTTATTATTATTTAGATTATTAAATTAAAGAACATAAGTGGAAGGTAAAGAATTAACTGCCTTTCTCCTGGATTGAACTCACCGCTTGTTTGCGAATGAGGTGGAGGGTTGTGATCTGAGGGAAGTTTTTTGGGTTGTTTTTTTTTGTTTTTTTTTTTTTTTTGTTTTTTTTTTTTTGTGAGCCATCCTCCACCCCAACAAAAGCTGAGTTGCAAGAACAGTTTAAAGCATTCAAGTCCTTCAAAGATGACATCACCAGGTGGCCAGCCTGTCATCCTCGGTTCTTAATAATATAGGTGTTAAATAGGCATAATTGCAATTTATTATTTGGTATGTCTTGAAAGGAACTCGATTGTTTTAAAACTGGTATTTGACTAACGTTTTTGGGTTGGAGGAGTGGCTCAGCGTAAAGCATGCGAGTATATTGTCTCAAACCACAATGCGGTGGTTCAATCCGAAAGTCCAGTAATTCTTTACCTTCCACTTAATTGCTTATTTAAGCATTAAATAAGTAAATTTGCAATTATGCAATACTTTAACACCTAAAAGTTATTGAGAACGCAGGGATAGGAACAGGGCTGGACACTTGGTGATGTTGCCTTGAAGGGAACTCGATTGCTTGAAAACTTTCTTCGACTCCAACTTTTTTTGGTTGGAGGATGGTCAGTGTTAAAGCATCGGGTATATTGTCCTCATCTCACAAACAAGCGGTGGTTTCAATCCGGCATAATCGCAATTTATTATTTATACTTTGTTCTTTGTTTAACATTCAAAATATAAATTTGCGATTAGCAATATTAACACCTATATATCATATTATATATATATATATATATATATAGTATATATATATATATATTATATATATAGATAGTATTATATCATATATATATATATATATATATATATATATTATATATATATATCATCATCATCTTCCTTTTTCCACAACTGGACGGAAAGGTAATGTGACATGCAATGAAGAGAAAAATAGAAGAATATGAAGCAGTTGAAAGAAAGCCCAGCCTTACCTCCCCTCTATACCTATTAGTGAGAACTCATCGCCACCCGTTCAGAAAATCCACCCTATGAGCTTTCATGTGGAATGCGACTGACCATCACTATGCATATCGCAGTGTAGGGTTATAACCTGGCCGAACGTGGGCCACAACAATACCCTCCAAAACCCCGCTATTCACTCCTATTATGCACCTTTATTCTGGCCCTCCTGCCAAACTCAACATTCACCTCCTCCAGCATATTCCTTTACTTGATCAATCCACTTTTTCTCAGGCTCTCCCAGCCGGTGGATCTCTCCTATATTTTATTACACCACCCTATATAGTCCGCTTAACCAGAGAATATCATTCATTCCTTTCCACATGGACCAAAACCATCTCAACATACTTTCACTTATTCTTCTCATTTACGCCCTTTCTTCACACCACAGCAACTCCCTCTAAATTCCTCATTTATCAATTCTTTTACACCTAACACCTAAGATTGTCCATCTGAACTACATTGACTTGAGATCTATACTCTTATTCCAGATTATTCCACAGAACCATAGTCTCACTAACCATACATTAACACAGGCAAACACATACCATCATGTAATACCTGTTGCATCTCAAGACTTAGTCCCTTACATCCACCAACGATTTATATGCAACGCCCACCTTCCTGCCATTCACAACTTTCCTACTACACTCTGCATCATCGTTCCCTTTTCATCAACATATACCCTAAATATTAAACTCAGACCACTTGTCCAGCTGCTCACCAATCTAACATAATTCAACACCGGAGGACCTGTTGTCACTTAACCGGTATTAATAAACTTACTCCTTAATCTACGTTTACTTTCACCCCCCTCCTTTTCCCTGCCAAATCTCTCTACAATCCTCTCAAAACACTCTTTCAGAATTCAAAAACAAAACCAAATCATCCGCTAATAATAGGTATGCACCCTCTCTCACCTCCTCCATCATTCTAACCATTTTCTGCCACCCCCATCTTTAATTCTTTCATAACCCCATCCATATACAGATTGAATATATACTATATATATATATTAGATTATAATATAATATATATATATATATATTATGATATATATATATATATATATATAATATATCATATATATAGTAAATTGATATATAGCGTAAGATGGAAGGAATCTAACCTGAACTATAACGAAAAAGAGAGAGGGAAGAGGAGGCCAGATACAAGCGGATGACACAGTGGATTTTGGTGAGGATTGCGACTGATTAACAGTGGAGGGGTTAAAATGGAATAAAATAGTATGAAACGGGAAGACCCAGGTTGTGACGGATTGCCTGCAGAAGTATTTAAGGTGGGAGGATGTGGTAAAATGGATGCCGAGATTGTTTAATGGTTTTTGGAGGGAGGAGAAAGTACCATAGATATGCCAAATCATCCATGTTTGCGCATCACGTAAGGAATATGAGAGGATATTGGAAAAGACACTGAGAGAGATAGTGAGAATAAACTAAATATAGCACAAAATTGGATTTAACCAGGAAGAGGACACTAATCTGATTTTTCAGATTGAAGAATGTAATTGAGAAAAACTGGATGGGAAGACATTTATTCTATTTTTTGTCGATTTGGAGAAAGCTTTTGACACAGTGCCTAGGGAAAGGCTGTGGGAAACAATACGTGACCCATACTACGGAATAGACCGAAAGTTAATTAGGGTGATAGAAGGAATGTACATAGTGGAATGAAAGTGCTGCTAGGGTCATATTGGGGTTGGAGAATTGGTTTGAGGTGAGACGGGGAGTTGACAAGGCTGGGCTCAGGAATGAGGGATGAAGCGAATGAACAACGAGATAGCAGAGGTGATTAAGATTTCGAGAAGGAGAGATGTGAGATCCAGGTGGAAACGGGGTCGTGTCTGCGAGCACGGAAATACTTCAGTTATCTGTGGAGTGACAGTGAAGTTCGAGTGGGAGTCGAGAATTTACGAGAGGAGTGAGGGGCTGATCCGATATTGACGAATAGGCAATGTTGCCAAAAAGGTGAGGGTGTTCATTTATACCACGATGCTGAGACCGATGCTGATGTACAGAGCGGAGGTGTGGACTCTGACCACCAAAATCTATAAAGTTAGGTGGAGCGGCGGAGATAAGGTGTTATAGACTGATCAACGGAGAAAAGTAGATTATATATCAGGAGAATGTGGAAATTAGTGCGAGGTGGATGTCCGTGTTCTGGATCTGTGGGAAACACAGCATTTGAGATGTAACAGAATGTTAGAAATGAAGATGAATACCCGGTCAAATTTACACTAATAAACATCTCGGTGGGAAAAAACCAGTGGATAAACCAAAAAGAGATGGGTGATGAGTTGTGGCAGCTGCAATGAAAAGAGCAGACGGGAAACCTCAAACAGTGGAGGTAGAGGAGATGACCGAGACATGGAACAGCATGGAGGAGCTTCGCAATGACAGGGCACAAGCCTAATCTATGCCTGGTGAATAAGGTGATTATTTTTGATATATAATATATAATATATATATATATATATATATAATATTATATAATATATATAATATATATATATATTATATATATATATATATAATTATATAATATATATATATATTATAATATATATATAATATATATATATATATATACTCTATATTTATAATAGTATATAATATTATATATTAATATATAATATATATATTATATAATATATATATATAATATATATATATATATATTATATATATAATATCATGATTCGACCGTCTTTCGAGTGTGGAAAGCAATGTGAAAACCAGAGGGGATTGCGAAAAAGAGAAGGGTCAGAAGAGAGATTTTCAAGAAGAAGGAAAGCTGAAATGATTTATTGGAAGGAAGAACGAAATCTGAAGAGTTTGCTTAAGAAATGGTCTGACCATCTTTTCAGAAGAGAATGTTTTTTTATTTTTTATTATTGAAGTATATAACTCTACTCTACTCACATGAAAAAATAAATTTAAGATTCGGGATTTTAAAAATGCAAAAAATTTTATACATTTAAATTAAATTCATTTGAAATCTGGGATTGGGAGGACAAACAAAAATCTAACCTCCTTTCTTTTGGTAATTATGAATATTAAAGAAAATATAATTAAACAATAAAATTTAAATATATTAATTAATTATATTGAATCTTAAGAAAGAAGAATGGATTATTCATAAGACCTCCGAACATATGACAAGACTTTATTTCTTCGCACAAATGTTCAGGGTCGAAGGATCAGGGCTAGCAACCGGTTCTTTTATACTTTTTTTGCTTGCAGAAGCACTCCTGGACCAGCATTGGAATCTTATGCGCCTGGAAACACGATCATCTGGGAAGAGCTCTAGAGAAACGAGTTTTGAAGGCCAAGAGGAAGATAGAGTGCTAAATTCCACTGAAAGTGGTGAAACGCCTCCGTAGTGTATAGCTCAAGGACTGGCATCGGAAACCACTACGCCGAGAAATGGTTTTCTCTGAAGTGCTCTAAGGATCAGAAGTTTCGGGCCAGAAGAATGCAAAATGTGTCCAATCAACAGGCGCGAAAGCCTAAGGAGATGGTAAAATATATATATATTATAGTTATATTTATTATATATATATATATATTATAATTATATATATTAAATAATATATATATGTATATATATATATATATATATATATTATATATATATATCAGGTTATATCTTCGCTAAGCAGTTGTTGAATGGCCATAGACTTTGGCATAATGAGAATCCCAAGTCAATTTTATAATTATGGAAAATATTATAATTCATGAATTTAGCTTATTATTTTTAAAAGTGATTATTTTATAATTCGCATGTTCAATTTAATTTATTACATAAAAATAGATTTTATTTTAGACTAATAATGATAGACAGACTTATTATGTAATATGTTAGGATAGTAATTAATTTCATATACTTAACAAGTCAATTCTAATTTTTAGAGTTTTTATAATTTAACTAATATTTGGATACTACTGAATAGTATTTAAAGGAGAAAATTTTATGATAAGAACTTCAGGTGTGTAAGTCCAAAGGTTTAAAGATATTCTTTCAAATGTTTTACGAGAAAACTCCTGTTTTCTTGATGTATTTTACAATCCTGTACAGCTTCCAGATCTTTAGATAAATCATTGAAGCTTGGACTTAACATTCAGCAAATTATAAAGGTTTTAATAAATTTTAACCCCTGACGTACAGAAGATATTTACACGATACTAACCCAACGTGTTCCTCATAATAAAAATCTCGACACGTTTTTGGTGCTTGTCCGGAGAAGGAATATAGTTGACAATACTTCTTGGCTTATCTTCTGAATTCTTGATTACTCAACTTCTTTCATTCTTTCAGGGTTCTTCTCCAGCTTTTGTTCGATCATAATAATGGACTATCAATCCTGCTGCAGATGCTAGAAGAAATAGGCCCTAAACAACAAGGCAAAGAGTCTGTTGAAATTATTAAAGAAAGAGGAGAAAGCTTCACAAAGAAGAGAAGGTATGCTGAACGCAGAAAGAAAGAAAGGTAAGCTGAACGAGAATGCTCAACTCAAGAAAGAAGAAGCTGTAAAGAACGCCCAACTGCAAGAAAAAGGAAGCTGACAGAATGCTCAACTCAAGAAGAAGCTGACCGACGATAGGAAACTGCGTTACTAAATTAAACAAATCGTAAACCCCGAAACGCACACGAGACTTCGAATTTGAACCGCATATGACTTGTCCAATCAGTCTCAATCTTCTGTCCATTTAAACAATGTATCCTCATCGACCAACGTTAAGGTACTGAATATGGCCCAGTTCGCTGAATCAAGGGATGAGATGGACGCTTACATTCTACGTTTCGAGAGCTATGCGACATCTTCTAATTGGTATCGAGTTTTATGACCTCTCTATTTTCAGTGCGCTTCTAACTGGGACGTGCTCTGTCAGTATATAGCAAGTTTGCCACCCAACTTGAGCTAATGATTTTTCTAGGCTTATAAAGAAGCCTTCTTATCAATTAAATATACCGAAGATCGGTTATAGGCTAGTTTAAGGAAGCCAAGCCTAATAGCGGATGAGGCCCGTACAACTCCTGATCAATTAACATATACTGTCAAGGTGATGCGAGCTCTCACCAGTTTAAACGCAAATTTCAGGTTTAACCGTCTCATGGTGTCGATCAACTTTTCTCACCTGTTGCCCAAAAGGACTTAGCAGTTCGTCTTAGAGAGACAAGGATTCTCCTAGTTTAACATGACATCGCTTCTTGTGCAAATAAGTTTCTCAGCAAGGCTAGGAACTTTGTACCAAAAAGGGAAGACTTGAACACCTTCTGTTTTCATCTGGTAGTAACGAGGAAATACTAAGCCATAATACTCAGCGCCAACACACCAAAGTTTGCGGAAAATGCAACAAAGTCGGCCATGATTCCAATGCCTGTTTATTCTGGGCCCAAATTTGAACCACGCGTCCTCTCGTATGAGAGGCGGCGACTCAACCTCCTGCGCACAAGGTATATATATATATACGGTAATATATATAATATTTATATATTGTATATATATATTTTAAATCTATAAAATATATAATATATATTATATATAGTATTATATATATATATAATATATTGAGAAAGTGTGAATCTAGTAGTACTGTATTTACAGTATTACTTTCATTTACAGCACATACAGAGTAAATGACTTTCTCACCTAAAAGCAGAAATGTAGGATTTTTTGTTGTAGTTGCTACATGCAAGATGGATCTACAGTTTGAATATTATTTGGATCGCTGAAGTCAGCCCTACTAGATTTCACCATTTTTTTTTTTTTTTTTTTTTTAATTAGAATGATACATAAAAAATATTTTAAAAAAACGCTAACTAAAATTCTCGTGGAAATCAAAAAAAGACTTCCACACCCTGCGGAGAGAACTACCTTTTTCATATTCCTCAAATTGAATGCCATAGAAGTCTCCTAATTGTTAAGGTGTTCTTTTGACCACTATTTCCAAACTCACTTTCTGAGGTATCTTATGTCTCAGCGTTTCAGGTGTTCTCTCCTAAGCAATCGTTTCTGAACAACTTCTAATTCACAAGTAAGTTTGGTGAGAGAAGCTTCATTAAGGGCAACTTCTTCTTCTAAATCCTGTCTATAATATATCAAGTATCTATATATATATTATATATATATATAAATATATTATTATATATATAATATAAATATATATATATATATATATATATATTATATATCTATATATATATATTAAAGTATATAAATATATATATATATATAATTGGCATATTTTAAAATAAGGAAATTAATCAGATCACTTATTTCAGGTTCCTCAAAGATATGCTCTTTGATTACTTATTCTCGGGAATGCTTTATTTTATAATTAATTTGCGACAAGTTAATAAAGATTAATTATATGGACTAGCAAACAGATGCCCAAAAGGACCCCTCTCTCTGCTCTATGATATATCCAAGTAAATATTCCAAATAAATACTCATATCTGAGCATGGCTTTTTATTCCGACCTACATTAGAACACCCACCGTTTCTGGGAGATTTTCATTTGGCTTTTGATATTTTTTTATTTAATCTACACAGTATTTGATATACTGTGGGAACTAAGTCCTCAAGGCGTCATATTATTTAATTAATTATTATTATTATTATTATTATCCATTATTATTAATTATTATTAATATTAGTTATTTTTATGGTTATGTATTCTTATTATTATTTTTTATTTTCATCATTATTATATTGTATTTTGAAAAATAAAATTTCATTTCCATTGACCTAATGCTTTTGTTATTGACAATTTCAAGGGTCTTAATAAAATTAAAATTGAGCAGTAAGACCTAGTGAAAAATTGAGAGGCCAGACGATTGGGAGGTGTATAAAGTCGCGAGGCCACTTCTATAGGTAAAGGGTTGAATGCGGAGTGGAGGGTGAAATGAGGACTGCTATAATGAAACAATGTAATGCATAATGAATGATTTTCACCTGCAGGTAGATCCTTATTGTATTTAATAGTTAATGAAGTCTTTTCCTTTTATTATTGGTGGCAATGCGGCTTTCTTTTATTATTTGCTTCTGCCTGCTTCCATTGATTCCCTGCAAATCTATCTGTGCATTATTTTGTCCATCCCCGCAGTGGTTAGTTTCCCAAGTATGAATAACTGCTTGTTGTCTCAGAAAGCGGAAAAGCAGTCCTATTGTCTCGTGTGGAGGACAGGAGTGGCCTGGGAGGGACACCGTTTGTAGGGGCTGGCACTCCTTTCCCTTTCCTGTAAACCGTTCAATTCTCCAAGGGCGTAGCCCATTATTGTGTAACTACTTCCTTGAATAAATATATCGTCGTGAGAACTCTCTTACTTGCCCATTCGCAATTTCTTTTCTGTCCACACTTTTAGCTCGGTCTTTCTCCCTTTTCCTCTTACTGCCCTCGTCTTACTGTAACCAGGATTAGTGTAAGGGTTATTCCCCGCCTTTCCCGCTGTCTTCCCCTTTTCTGGTAACTGTGTACTTCATGTTTTTCCTTCTACTGATTGCTTCTTGACTTTGGGAAGCGGGGGTTGCAGATAGTGGGCTGATCGGTGTCGTTGACGAGGCCAACAGGCGATCCGATAATATATCGGAAAGAACCCAGTGATAGTTGCACCGGGTGGCGAGTATATCACCTCTGGAGTTTCACCAACCATTAAAAAGGGAAGCTTAGAATACCTTCGCCTCGTCATCCGCGGCAGCTGTGAAGTTGCCGCCTTGTCGGATTTCCGCCACATAGTAACAACTTTTTGGCATCCCAGCGGGATAGCTTCTGTGGCAATGTCAGCTTGGTCAGGGAGTTGATTTGTTTTTTTCCTGAAAATCTTATGGACCAGGAAAAGACGTTCGCCGGCCTAGTGGGGTTCATGCTGGTGCAAACCACAAGGAGCGCCGGGGGTTATGATTTTTTTCTCAGTGCATTAAAGGGCTTTCGACCCTCTATGCTGCGGATAGATATGATAGGGACTTGGAGGGAGGTCTCAGGGGGCCAGCGGATCCTTAAGTGAAGTGTGTAGTAGAGCGTACAAGGGAGTTATCTTAAGAATGACACAGCCTTCAGCACCACCGCCGCCAGGTTGAATTCAAAGGGAGTAGCCCGTCGCCAATGAAAATAATCTGCCGCGCAGCCGGATGGTCTGGGCAGCTGGTTGGCGGATGATCGGACCTGGCGTAGGGAACAGCGAGAGTTGCTGTTGAGCATCGATGAGCCCTTGGCCAGGATTGCCGATGCGATCTCTGGTTATACGCGGATGGCCAGGAGTGTGAATTCGTTGCCTTTCGAGGCCAGAGGGATGCAGTCATTTAATAGTTTCCTTAGGAAGTTTGAGGGTTACGCTAGGGATAAGGTAGGAAATGACTCCAACCGTTGGTTAATAGAGCTGCGCGACCATCTGAAAAGTGACGTACAACGGGTTTATGATAAATGCTATAAACAAGGGGCAAAATATCGCTCAGTATTGGGACGACTCCGCGAATGGGTGACTCATCAGAAGTTGGAAACCCTTGAAGAGAAGCGTGGCAAATTTTATAATGCAACCATGCGCACGAATGAGACCCTTAGCGATTACGCTATGCGGTTGGAGACGCTGTTTGGCGGCGCCTTTCCGGAAGCTGAGGGCCCGGATATGGCTTTGTGGCGCCAATTTATGCATAGTATCCCTCGGTCTGAGAAGGAAAGGGTAAAACTTCGGTTGGGTGTACAACGATTGGATGAGGGACGGCGAGGAGAGCCTGAATGGAGGGATCTGCTGAAAGTCCTCTTGGATGAAACTTTGGAGGGTAGGAACCGTAGTGAGGAGCGGACAGAGAGGGACCAGAGACCAGACAATCCAAGTGTGGTCGGTGCCTGGGGCGAATTACCGTAAGGGATCAGAGGATAGAACAGACGGAGTATGATCAGCGGAGAGAGTGATCAAGGGTGGACCAGGATTGAGTCTCTGCGGGAACGTCGAGGGAACCGTGCATATGGCAGGGATGAACGCCAGACACCACCACCAAGGAGGGATGAGCAGGGACCAGTTCCTCGGACAGTAGCAGGTTGCGTTGTTTCCATTGTCGTAGGAGAGGCCACACCAGGGAAGAGTGTAGAAGGTTCCTCGGGGCGTGCTTGTTGTGTGGTTCGCCCGATCATTGGGTGACGCGTTGCCCTGATCGGCAGAAATTGCAGAGGGACGGACCATCGGGAGCGGGCCGGGGATCTTGGCGACCGCATTGTATCTGGTGTGACGTGGATGGACACAGCGCGGAAGGTTGCGCCGAGTTTGTTAACCACAAACGGAAGTCTAGTGAAGAGAGACAGGGGGCTTCCCGAACAGTGGAGGCGCGTGTTGAGGAGGGGCCAGCCCACGTGGTGGATCAGCCCGTCCTAAGGAATGAGGCTGCCGGTTATACTTTTGGTTTCCAAAGTCAGAATGGAGGACAAACTGGAATTCAGGGTGGATTTTCGGGACCCCAGGGTTGCCAGAATCCTTTAAACGGTCGAGTTCCGAGGCGCTTGGTGTATGCTCGGAACGTGAAAACATGTTGGGAAAATGGGGAGTGGAGATTGAACTGAACCCAGAGGCCGCGGAGTGGATCCAGAAGGATGATCTTCCTAAGCCCCAGCGTGTCGACAAACGGAGTCAGGATGAAAGGTTTTTTGCGAATGTCCCGGTTGCGAACCGTCGGTGGTTGACAGCGTCCTGTATATCAGCCAGGCAATAGAGGGAGATGCGGACTTCCTGAAGATTCAAAAACTGCTCCACATAGAGGTGGAGATCCTGGGTAGATGGGCGGATGCGCTGATAGATACGGGGGTTCAGTTTGGATTGATCAGCGCGGATTTTGCCGCGGGAGTGGAAGGTGAGCGGAGAGAAGTTAGCATGGACGTTAAGGGATTGGGAAACGCGAACATCTTCCATGTCGACATGAAGCTCGCGTTGAGGATCCACGGGATTAACATGAAGTCGTGGAATTCTTGAGTGCGATGCGTGGACTGTCGCATCAGCTGATATTGGGAATGAATTTCTTCGCTGAAAATAGCGTGACTATTAACCCAGCAAGGGGTCGTTTTTCGCGAATCTTGGGAGATAAAGCCAGAGAGATTTTTATTTGAAGGATGTGGCCAGAGTGAACCGTGTATTAGCGAATCGTTGTTTCTGCGTGTTCATTTGTGAATGTTTTCCATGGGGCGGTTAAAATTTGGATTGGCAGTTGTATTAGATGTCGCTGGGGTCGTGGCATAAAATTGACAGGGGAAACCCCAGTAATGGGTGTACAACTGAGGGGTCATAGAGTTCTTTTTCGAAATGGATGTGAATTTCCTACAGTGACTTAACTGCTAAAATTTGTGATGTCTGCATCTGTTGGGCTCGAATGTATATCTTTTGAAGTCTGTGGTCAGGAAACATTAGTAACTAAACCCTTTATTTGTTGAATATGGGATCTAGCTTTGTTAGTTCCACTGGTGTTGATCGAGGTGGGAGTTGGGAGTTGAATTTTTGCATTTAGGAAGATGGTGTGTCCAAGGATAATGTATGGACCGAGCAGTATAGCTGAGACGTAATTGAACCTTGGACTAGGGAATTGACTCTACTTGGTTATCGGGTGAATCCATAATTTTGTACCAGCTGGCTGTTGAAACATAGAGCTTGTCCTTTAGCGTCTGGGTGATATTTCTGACGTGAGATCTTTCGTCACTGCTTTTGACGTTCTCACAGTATTCGATATTTTGTTATTCGATAGACAGCACATTTGGCAGTTCCGATGGAGCTTTCGATCCTGTGTGTCTTGATCGAGAGTTGTGCGTTCAGTTGTGAGGCATTGTCTTTGTTGGACATTATTATAAGCCGATCCTTCGCGTGGGAGTTCGCCTCTGTGTCCTCGTAAAGAAGTTAAAGATGGTACAGTATTATATGGAATGTATCGATTTATCTCGCTAAACGCCTGCGTCATGAGACAGATAGTTCCCTATGCCAAAATCTTGAGCTTATATCAGGTGTTTTAAGCCTTCACGGATGCGTTATTTTCAATCTCTTGGACTTTGGTAAATGGTTACCATCAATTGCCTGGTTGATAAAATATTCGGGAATGCACGCCTTTTCTACTACTGGAGGTAGTTACCATTTCATATTGGCGTCGAGTTTCGGTCTTAGGATAATGCCCTCTGCATCTTCCATGCGTGAGTCCAGCATTGTGTAAATGTCTTTCCACTTCAGTGTTAGTGATACGTCATTGTTAATTATTTCTGATGATCATACTGATTCATGGGATACGCTATTTTTTAGTATCCCACTTTGTACTCTCTTGGACATAGGTGTTGAGAAGAATTGGATGCTGTGTCAAGGTTGAAGCCCGTCAAGTGTACACAGTTATGAAGGAGTCCCTTAACTTGGACTATTGATTGGTTGGGGGTTGATCGATTGAAAGACCTCTCTCGTACACGTCAAAGTTTGCTACTTCTGAGCGCCTTCGAATGGGCGGTGGTGTAGGATCCGCGAATTTTTGGTTTGGTTAATATTTCTCTAACGTTAAGTTTATTATCACACTGTTCGTCTACTTAGCGCCCCGTTGTTCCTGCTATGACTGTGAGTAGGGGAGCCCTGCGGGTTGGAATTGACAGAGAAATTGAACTCTTTTCAGAATTTAAAGGAGAAAGATGCCGATTGTTGACGTGAGCTGTGCTTTCTCCTGGTGTATCTCCCCTAGTGAGCTGAGAATACGTGAGGTTGTCAGTTGATGTCTTGGCACGGTGCGTGGGGTGTGCTTGCTTTACTCGAGGCTAGAAGTGGGAGACGGTTGATTAAGCGCTTTCGTCTATTGTATCCGTTTCGACGTGCGCATAGCGGTGTTATTCTATCCATTCTATAACTGTTAGTTGGCTGGACTTGCGTATGGTGGGTCAAGGAAATGTGAGGTAGCATTTCCTATATTGGTCACAGTTTATTCTGTTTTTACTTGACTCACCGGCCATTGTTGTACTCTCACCTATATATTATTGAAGTGACTAGCTTGGTCGTGCATAGGATATATTATTTATGAGCTGGCTCGAAATTTGTCTTCGGATGATTAGATTTCGTAACTGGGAGAGAGATGACATTACTTACGTCGACGCACTTTCTCGTGGTCTCTTCTGCGAAATTCGCCTGTCGAGACGAAACTAAGCAAGGGTTGGAGGTAGATGGAAAGTAGACGGCGGAGGCGAATTTCCTGTTCAATGCGCTTCGTTGATTGTACTTAACGAAAAGGGGTAAATCGCAAAGAATGGAACTTCCGCCCTGATGCTCTTTGCTACGCAAAAAGTTAGCTGTTCGCAGTTGATGGATAACGCCGGCAACGTTTGGATTTGCCTTTGAAGGTAGAAAGAGGACACAGTTCATGGCATGATTGCAGAAGGGACTTTCCTTATCATGGATGTATGCGAGTGACAATGTATAAGATCCAGCATTTGGGTTTCATTACAGTGCTATGCGCCCATTGATATGGATATTTTCCATTGAGGAGGGGGGCCTGTCAACGGGTTTGCATCTCCAGTGTAATGGGAGAGTGCCATTTTAACAGCTCGGGAACGGACTCGCCATGACCAGTTTGCGGGACAATCCTGGGTGAAGAGGAACACGGGTGGTCAGAAGGTCAAGTGGTTGAGGGGGAAGCACTGAACGGGGTACCAGAGGGATGAAGGGGTGTCGGAGTCCTGAAACTGGAGAGGGGGAGTGCGGTTAGGAAAGGACCGCAGCGGCCGTAAATTTATTTTATGCGGAATGCGGGAGATAGTCGGCATCCCAACCTGTGGACATGAAGGTTCTGGGGTCGCTTGGACGTGGTTGACCAATAAAGGAAGTAAAGGTTTTGTGCGCTCCTAAGATACTGCGCGATGCTTAGTCTCGTTGCCCCAAAACGGTGTTTGTCCTTCGCCAGGAGTTAAAGTGCTTGTGAAGGACAGACGAAGGTGAATTGTGGAGATCAAGGAGTGGGGTCGGCCATTTTAGGCGAACTTTGGGCGAAGTGTTGAGATGAGTGGGGCAGGTGCCGATGGGGCTTCCCGTTTGTCGTCCATTGTCAGATGATTCCACGTCTTGCATCTTGGGCATTAAAATTCCTGACTGAAGCTGGTGTAGAGTTTGATTTCAGGAATGCAAGCATTAAGCGGAGACCCAAAGTAATTCTGGCTTGCCAGGGCACTGTGGAAATGGCCGAAAGTGATGTCGAAAGTGGAGTGGAGGAGGTAGGGCGAAGGATGTGGAACTAACTGGTCGATGTTGACCAGTTATTTAGAACTCAGAAGGTGAATTTTGTTGTTCGTAGTGTGAAAAGGAGAATTCAGGATGGCCGTGACCGGTTGTCTGCTGGGGGAAGGTTGAAGGAGTTCTGGCGTTATTGAACACTTGAAAGTTGAGGATCATCTGTTGTTTTATCAGCAAGAAGATGGGGCAGTGCGTTTTGCAGTGGTCCCTTTTCGGATTCTTGTCCACTTTTCAGTTCTGTTTCATTGGGAGATGGCCCACGTGGGCACGACTAAGGTTCACGCCGTGATGAAACAGCACGTCTGGCACCCCTCTATCCTCCGTACTGTGAAAAAGGTATGTACCTCATACCCGCAGTGTCAAAAGTTTAAGATCGGCCATCAGGTTGTGCAACCTCCAACTTTGAAGATCGTGGAGTCTCGTCCATTTGAGTTGGTGGCCATAGACTTGGTGGTGTTCCCAACCACAGCTCGGGGAAATATTGGTTGTTTGATGGTCGTGGAACACTATACCAAGTGTGTGTTGGCATGTCCCATTCGAGATAAGAGGGCCCAGACCATTGTTGCCATCTTGGAGCGGGACATCCTTCCATCATTGTTGCGATTACCCGAAAGAAAAATTACAGATAATGGGCCGGAGTTTAGAGCAGTGGAGTTTGAGAACTTGCTCGAGCGTTTCAACATCGCGCACGTGTTCACGAGTCTGCTCAGACCAGCAAGCAACGGAGCTGTTGAACGCGTCAATCGAACAATGGGGGAAATTTTGCGGAGCTTGGTGGAGGAACGGGGAGAGGAATGGGACAACCTCTTGACGAAGGCATTGGTCACGTACAACTCAACCATGCATAGCCAAACCGGGAAGACTCCATCAGCACGATTGTTGGAGGAAAAACCATAATCAGGGGGTGGTTGCCCCCATTCCGCAGCAAGAAAGAAAAAAATGGATTGAAGGGCACCCAAATTTTTGTCCGTTCCGCGTAGGGCAACTTGTCTTACGGAAAAGGGTATCGAATGATAAGAGTGTTGTCCGGAAATTAAAAGCGAGGTACACCGGCCCCTTTTATGTCCGGAAGGTAAATGAGAATGGAGTCACTTATCAGATTGCGGAGTCGAGGGGCGAAGAGGTTGCGGTTCAGAGGGTTCATCATCGTCACCTAAAACCTTGGATCCAACCCCCTAAGTACCTAAGGGATTACTACTCCCTTGAAGAGAGGGTGGATGAGGCTCGTGACTCGGGCAACGAGGAGGAGTTGGTGCTTTCCGCTGGATTAGGGATAACATCTGACAGTGAATCAAGTTTCTCAGGATTCTCTAGTCCTCAGCGAGGGTTGGTCGAGGGCGGTTATTTTGTTCCGAGTAGAGAAGATGATCAGGGTAGTTACCTTTTTTCAAGTGAAGAGAGAGAGCAGGGTGGTAGTAGTGTCCTTGGTGATGTTGGGGACCAGCGTGATGATTGGTTTTCAAGGCAAGTTCCGAACTGGAGTGGTTGTCGCATCCTTGAGGGAGTTGACGGGTTGGATGGTCGTACTGTTAGAGACGCTGAAAAAAGGAGGGGGTTCCCTTGCCAAGGGAGTGAAAGTGCATTCCAAGACTTAGGAAAGGTGGCAGAGGAGCTGGGAGAAAGAGTTAGGGATTTGGTTGGTTCTCGGGTTCGGCAGGCAGTGAGTCTCATGTGGGGAGACTTGTTCCAGGTGTTGATTGACGGAGGTGATCGTACTTCAGATTCGATTTTGGGCGGTGTGTGCCTGATCTGTCGCGACCAACTGATCGGCCACGGTGCAAGGAGAGATGTGGCAACTCAAGTAGAGATCTTGGATGGTGAGTTGTTTGGTCGTGACCTCGACCCATCGCGGATTTTGCCTGAGCCGCAGTGTAGTTGGTTGATAGATTTGGGAACGGAGCCGGAAGCGGGTCTGAGTGGAGAGGATTTGAGCGAGGCGTCCTCCGGAACGCCAAGCGTGAGAGTCTACGCGTTGCGGGGAGTTGGTGCAGCAGGGCGAGGAGAGTGTTGGGGAAACGGAGAATGAAGTCCCCGAGGCTGTGTTGATTTGTGAACCGCGGGTGGATCCCGAAGAGGAGTATTTCACTTCTTTTGAGGGTTTTGAGGAGGTGGAGCCGGAGAACGAGTTGGTGAGGAGGAGAGGAGAGGTTGCGAAGGTGCCTTGGGGGCTGGCCCCAGGATTGGACTATGAGTGAGGGGTCTGGGCGTGATGAGAAGGGTGTTGAGGGAACAGAGGTTGGGGTCCCTGATACCTCGGTAGTCTGTGAAACATTGGTGGACCTTGAGGAGGATGACTCGGTGTTCGGGAAAACATTGTGAGGCATGTTATGGGACGGATGTGTACCCGTTTGAGGGGACGGGTCGTGGATTTGCTGAATGTTCAGTTGAATACTCTTGAATATAGGAGGGGGTGGCGTGGTCGGCCTAGGAAAAATACCTTGTAAATAAAAAAAATGAAAAAATAAAAAAATGGGGGAAAAATTTTTTTTTGTGCTGTTAGTCGAATTTGTTCACAAATTTTGTTTTTTCGTGGCTGAGTTGACTTTGTCTTCAACCGTTTATTTGTTGTTTGTTTTGAAACCTGGAATTCTTTTTTTCTCTTCTTCTGTAAACTTTTTTTTTTTTGTTCTTTGTTGGCATATTCTTGACTCGACTTTGTCTTCAACCGATTTTGCCCATTTTCTTTTACCAGAATTTTTTTTTTCTCTTATAAACTCTTCTCCGTTCTTAGCTGGCTTTGCCCGTGTGCATGTGTGCGTCCTTGATTTGACTTCGTCTTCAACCGTTTTTTTTTTTTTGAAACTGAAATGTTTTTTTCTTTGTAAACCTTTCTCCACCCTTGCTGGATTTACCTGTGGTATCTCTTTTATTTTTTTTTTTCTCTGCTCAAAGTTCGGGTTGTTTTTTTGTTTTTGTTTTCTCTTTTTCTTTAGACCCGTTCTTTGCTGTGGCTTTGCCCTATTATCCCTTACATGTGTTGTTTTTTCTTCTCCCTTTGCTCTTTGACAGCCATTTGAACTAGCCATTTTTTTGTCCACCTCTCCTTCAACTTGTGCCAGTCTTGACCATGCGGTGAATCCCTCTCAGGGTGCTCTTTCTTCTCGGAGACAAGGGGTTACGAGCACAATTAATGCGTCGATACCGGCAGAAGAGCAGACCGGGAAGGGGGGGAAGGTTGAGGTAACCAGGAGGGGATCAGGATCCTTAATGATGACTTGCCCATGGAGCGAAGAATGGGCGTGTAAGCGAAGCAGGCGATTATGAGCTTCTGATTAAGAGGGCCGGGGAAGTTGACGATTCCCACCTATTGATGACTCTCCGGGAGGCCTAGTGCTCTCACTCTGAGTTTGGTGAGATTACTCTGGGTCACCCGTTGATGACTTCTAGGAGTTTGTGGAGGAGACATCGAGGGATTCTCGATTCACAAGATGAAGGGAGGATGGATCACACAACAATGATGTAGTGAAATTAGAACCATATTTAAACATTGTATATTATTTAAAAAAAAAACAAAAATTTAAACTAAATCTTGTTTTCATAAAAAAGTTTTTTAATGTACATATTAATAAAAAAGGTACATATATAAAAAAAAATAAAAAGAAAATATTGGTTATAAAAAAAAAAAAAATTTGACATTGTACATTTTGTTTTATTTTGTTTTGAGACAGTAGGGAGCTCCGCGGTTCAATTGATGGAGTGATCAGGACATCAATTAGGATATTAGAGGGAGTAGTTGATAGTTGTGGAAGATGTAGGGTCTGTTTTGTGGGGGGGGGGGTAATGTGGGGAATTAAGTCCCCAAGGTGTTATATTATTATTATTATTAGTTATTTTTATGGTTATTGTATTCTTATTATTATTTTTATTTTCATCATTATTATTATTGTATTGGTTTATTTCCATGACCTAATGCTTCTTGTTATTGCCAATTTCAGAGGGTCTTAATTAAAATTAAAAATTGAGCAGTAAGACCCTAGGTGAAAATTTGAGAGGCAGACGATTGGCAGGTGTATTAGAAGTTGCGGGGCCAATTCTATAGGTAAGGGTTGAATGTGGAGTGGAGGATGAAATGAGGAATGCTATAATGAAACAATGTAATGCATAATGAATGATTTTCCCCTGCAGGTAGATCCTTATTGTATTAAATAGTTAATGAAGCCTTTTCCTTTTATTATAGGTGGCAAAGAGGAGCCGGCTTGCGGATTTCTTTTATTATTTCCTTCAGCCTGCTTCCACTGATTCCCTGCAAATCTATCTGTGCATTATTTTGTCCATCCCCGCGGCCTTCCCGCAGTGGTTAGTTTCCCAAGTGTGAATCACTGCTTGTTGTTTCAAAAAGCGGAAAAGCAGTCCTATTGTCTCGTGTGGAGGACAGGAGTGTCCTGGGAGGGACACTGTTTGTAGGGGCTGGCACTCCTTTCCTTTCCTGTAAACCATTCAATTCTCCAAGGGCGTAGCCTATTATTATTGTGTAATTACTTCCTTGAATAAATATATTGTCGCGAGAACTCTTTTACTCGCCCGCTCGCAATTTCTTTTCTGTCCACACTTTTAGCTCAGTCTTTCTCCCTTTTCCTCTTACTGCCTTCGTCTTACTGTAACCAAGGATAGTGTTAGGGTCATTCCCTTCCTTTCCCTTTTCTGGTAACTGTGTGCTTTGTGTTTTTCTTTCTACTAATTGCTTCTTGACTTTGTAGAATGGGGGTTGCAGAGAGTGGGTTGATCAGTGCCCGTTGCCGCGGCCAACAGGCAATCCGATAATATATTGCAATGAACCAGCGATAGTTGCACCGGGTGGCGAGTGTATCACCTCTGGAGTATCACCAACTATTAAAAAGGGAGGCTTAGAATCCCTCCGCCTCGTCATTCGCGGCAGCTGTGAAGTTGTTGCCTTGTCAGATTCGCCACAGAATAAACTGCCAACATTAACAAAGTACACTGATTAATATCAGTAAAGTAATTACCATTGCATCACAAAACGTAACCTACTCAGCTACTCCCCTACAAAGAACCTAACCTAACTATCATACTTACTTACCAAGGTTTGAGGCTATTTAACACAGATATTCAGCTAGACTTATCCGGCAGGCTTATCATTGGGGTAGATTTCCTGAATAAGGAGTCGGATGGGAGTCGGGAGTCGATTTTAAAAAAAAAAACACTCCTTTCGACTCCCAAAACAGTTTTGTATAAACATATAAAGTACTACAAATTTGTTAAGAGATTTTTTTTTATATAACGATTATTATTATAATTTTGACATTTGTTTGTAAGCAATTTAAGTTGTTTATTTTTAATTTTTCCCTTATGATTAAAGAAAAAAAAAACCGTTTTCAGGATATTTAAACATTTTCTAATGGGTATTTTTTTCCCCTGAGTCCGAATATGTAAATATTTTTCTTCAGAAACCAGCAGAAAATAGGGTTACGGTCGGATACTTCTACTTCTTAAACGATGTAAATAGAGATATTGAACCTTTATATATATAATATATATATATATATTATATATATATATTATTATATATATATATAATATATATATATATAATATAATATTATATATATATATATTACTCTAGATTAAAAATTCGTGAGACACGTCCTGTCCATTCTTGTTTCGACAAAAATACATTGCAGCTATGTTGAAATTTTTTTTTTTTATGAACTACAAAATCACTAATAATAATAATAATAATAAAAATATAAAATAATAATATAACTAATAATAATAAATAATAATAATAATAATAATAATAATTAATAATAATTAATAAATAATAATAATATAATAATAAATAATAATAAATGAATAATAATAATAAAATAATAATAATAATAATAAATAATAATAATATAATAATAATAATAATAAATATTATTATTATATTATTATTATTTTATTATTATTATTATTTTATTATTATTATTATTATTATTATTATTATTATTATTATTATTATTATTATTATTATTATTAATAATAATAATAATAATAATAATAATAATAATAATAATAAAAATAGTTAGTAATTAATAATAGATAAAAATAATATTATTATTATTATTATTATTATTATTATTAATACTTTTATTTTCGTTATATGCTAAATAAACATTGAAAAAAAAAGGATTATGACAATAAATTTTAATAATTTCTAATAATAATATATTTACTTACTTTTAACAAAATAGGCACTTTATAATAATACGAGAGGCCTACGTACGCAGACGTAAACTTGTAACAAAAAAAATTTGACAATATTATAATTAAATTATGACAAATCAATTTTAATAATAATAATAATAATAATAATAATAATAATTTTCCATTAGGAGTCGGGAGTCGAGAGTCGGTTGTTTTTAAAAAAATCGACTCTGGAGTCGAGAGTCGGAGTCGTTTGGTTTTTAAATGCGACTCTGGGAAGTCAGAGTCGGGAAGTCGATTTAATTTTTTTTTCGACTTCACCATCCTGATATATATATATTATATATATTATACATATATATCTATATATATATATATTAATATATATTCATATATATAATATATATATATAATTATTTATATATATATATTATATATTAGTAATATTTTAATGTAAATGTACCGCCAGATTACTAAGGATGAAGACTCATATCCTGGCCGTTAAAAATGCTCCCTAATTACAATGGTGGAATCCATGAGTATGAGATGAACAAAAACAAAAGGCCACCAAAGTTCATGTTGCATAAAGAAAAAAGGCAGGGGAAGCATTAACTAATGTTTGCCTACGATCGAGCAATTAGCTAATCAAGCGTATTCTGGTGTGATTTTATGTTCCTGCTTTGCTTGCTATATCTTGCCCACATTTGGAACAGAGATTGCGTGATTACATTTTAAATCGTGGAAGGGCTAACTGGTCGCACAAGGAGTTGGCAATCGTTGACCAAATAGTTACTTTTGGCGCAATGAGACTACAAATGAACTCCAGGGTTGAGCAAGGTAAAGATGATGTGGAACTTGGTCATCCACCATATCTCAGGTCACTCCTAAAGATAACTGAACCAAGCAAAAATATGTGGAGCGAAATTGTGAACCATTATGCTCCTAGGCAAACTTCTTCGCCTAGAGCTCAGAAAACATCGCAACAAGAAAATAATAATACTCTGAGAAATCAGCGGAGAGTCCAGTAATGCTGGAAGGGCACAGGGAAGTCCACAAAATGCAAGAAGGGCCCAAGCCAGTCAGCAAAATACCAAAAGACCAGCTAAGCTTTGTCACCATTGTGGCAAGACTAATCATACTATTGATGATTGCTTCCTGTATCAGAACATCTATTCGTTCTGTCGGACAAAGGGACACCAAAGGGAGGAATGCAGGAAGTTGCAGCAGAGAAAAGAGAATAACCAATCCCCTTCGCGGGCGGAATCGCCAGTGTGTCCATATTAATCGGGAGACCACTTTGGTATAAATTGTCCAAGGTGGGAGGATCCTGCGCGAGCTTCGGGGGGATCTTCGCCTTAGCCCCAAAGAAATAATCTGGGGGCTAAGTCAAAAACAAAACCTTGCACCACTTGTGACAATGTGCATGAACCGGGTGCATGCAGTGGTTCTCCTTTAAACTAAAGGACTCTGTGACTAAGGGTCAGGAGGCGGAGATTCAGGAGTAATCAAATGATCTGTATCCTGATGATGAAGACAATCTGTCACCTAATACTGAAGAGGTTCAGGTCCATTTTAGTCGCATGGATAGCAAACCTCTTTATGTTGATGTACTCATTGTAGGATGTGAGGACCGGGTGTATCCTTGTCTTGTTGACAATGGGGCCTGTGTCAGTTTAACTCATCAGTGGTGGAGAGACTTTCCAACATTGAGCGACACTCATCATCACCAATCCAGACCATTAGTGGCATCGGGCACAATGCTGTTCGAGTGACGCAGATGGTCAAACTTGCATTGCAGTTTTGTAGCGGTTTTGTCACCAGTTTTGAACAATTTTATGTGGTTCCTTCAGAATGCTTGGGAGATTCCCTGGTGTTGGGAGCTTCTTTGTTGCGAGTCAATAATCTTCTCCCTGATATGTCAACATATCAGTTGCTTAGACGCGAAGGAGATCGGTTTAAGGTAATAGCTCAGGCCTCTGTGAGAAGCTTTGAAGGAATGGAGTTGGAAGCCTATCAATGCGGATTTATTTGTATTTAATAAAAATATTTGTATTTAATATTTTATATTTCTATTTCCTTTTCGGAGGGGTATCGGGACGGTAATTTGAAAGGTACTTCCTGGGGTGGTCTCAAACCGTCCTGTCCATTTGTTTTGACAAAATACCATTGCAGCTATGTTGAATTTTTTTTCTTTTATGAACTACAAAATCACTAATAATAATAATAATAATAATAATAATAATAATAATAATAATAATAATAATAATAATAATAATTAATAATAAATAAAATAATAATAATAATAATAATAATAATAATAATAATAATAGATAATATTATTATATTTTATTATGTGATTTTGTAGTTCATAAAAAAAAAAAATTCAACATAGCTGCAATGTTGGGAGGAATTTTTTTTTTTTTACAAGTTGTTTTTCCACCACTCAACGGGCAGAGCCCTATTCAGGGAGGGAGTGTTGCACGCCAAAATTTCATCAGCTAGCGCAAATTATGCAGATGGGCACAGACGCGGATTTTAAAAGTGAGAGATTAAATTCATGCAGGAAACGACAAAGATGAAAGAGTTCACAGAACAGAGTTGGGCGGAAAAGAAGCCGCAGCGGAACTAGCTGGAGTTTACAATAATTTACACAAAACGTGTGTTGCAGATACAGCACCCTTTGTGCTACATGGGCGTTCGTAAAGGTAGTGGTAACGCGAGTGTCAAGTTCGCCTCGAAACACTCCGCGCGGTAGCCCTATAGAAAAGAGATAAAGCAAAAACATCGCGCCACAAGATATAGAGGGTCAAGGTGAACTGGAAAGTACAAGAACGTTTATAAAGCCTTTTGGCATTTGACTCGACCCCTGTCTAAAAGCCGGGTGAAACCAGAGCACCCCCAGATTATGAGACAAGTACTCCATACATAGGCGGATGAAACCCTTGTATAGCTGAGTAACTGATTAGAGGAAAAATTAGTCCTCGCACTCTAAAACAGAACTCCCAGTTTTCTTTGAGGCCGTCCGCATCCTCCGTTGTGATGTGAGGTTTCCAAGCATTTTTTTTGTTTATGTAAAAGCCAAGGATGTTTTATATTGTCAACAGGAGAAACGAGAGGACCATAGAAAAGAGATAGGTAAGGTGGAAAATGGTTTTGATAGGAAAATATATAGAAAGTTGGATTTTTAAAGAATTGAATTTCCACAAGGTTGAGACGACCACAATGAAATTCTATCCAGATCAAGCGAGAATAGAATCGGAAGATTAAGACGAGAGCAATTCTAGAAGTAAAGGGTAGGGAGCAGAATTGAAAATGAGTTGAAAGAATGAAGGGTCGTAGTCATCGGCATATGAAGTGGTAAGTAGGTCGACGTACGTCATAGAGATCATTAATGAAAAGTAGAATAAAGTAGGAGATAGACCGAACCCTGAGGAACACACTATTAACTGAAAAAGAAGTCGCATCATTTACCACAGGCCATATTGAAGGATAGCAAGAACCCTAGATATATGCGATTGAAGTGGAAGAAGAAACCCAAAGGGAGGGAACTTGAAGTGCAGTAGCTCGCGACACACATTATCCAATGCTTTAGATATGTCAAGCGCCACCATGCAAGTCTCCCGTAGTTCCTAAGAGCGGAAAACCATAAATCGTTAAATAGGAAAGTATATCACCAGTAGACCTTGAACGCCGAAAACCGTACTAGCGATCGAAAGAAGAGAATGAGTTCCCAAGATGGTCTACGAAATTGAAGAGTTGAGAAAGGGTTTCAAAGATCTTTAGATAGAATACAAGTGAGAGCTATAGGGCGAATAGTTGGAAGGATCAGAGCGGCTCTTTTTTCAGAATAGGTTGGATATGTGCTCTTCCAACACTGAGGAAAGTGCTAGTATTGGGAAATAGAGAATATAGTTGATCGAGGGGCGGGGTCAGCACATAAGCACATTCCCTCAAAGCTCAGAGAGGAATGGCCACCCGGCCACCCGCCTTCCTAACATTCATAGATTTTCAGGGGCCCATGCACCCGATAAAATGTAATCACAGGCAAAACATGGACACACTGAGAGGAGGAGGAGGTGGATCAGGAATGCCAGAATCATCCAGGGTTGAGTTGAGGAAAATAGGGGCCGAAGAGATTGGAATTTCAGTTAGAGAGTTAGCAACAGAGCCATCAGATCGAATAAGAGGAGGAAAGGCAGATTTACAGAAGTTGTTAGAGATGTATTTGGCAGGAGGCCAGAAAGATGTCAGTAGGAGAAAACCAAGGAGGTTAGCGTACTTTCTTTTGATGAAAGCCTGCTGGGCTCGTCGAAGAGTATCCTTGAAACGATTTCTAGCTGAATGAAAATTAGCGAGAGTGATAGAACGAGAATTTTTCCACTCCCAATATGCGCTGTCTCTAGCCAGAATGGTCAGAGAACAAGCAGATCGAACATGGATTATGAAGAGAGAAAGATTTAGTCGAAGAAGGAATGACCTGCTCATTCCCGTCAACGATTACACCTCCCACCTTGTGGCAGAAACTGAAGCGTCATCAGTGTCAAAGCAGTCATTCCAATTATAGTTAGCGTAGAAGCAACGCAAGGCCCCCCAATCAGCCCAATCAAAGTGCAAAAAAAAACGCATAGGGCAGGATGGAGATGTTGGAAAGAAAGTATTAAAATTAAGAGATATAAGGTTGTGGTCAGATTTACCAATAGGAAGGGGAAGGTGGTGGTGTATTTAAAGAGAGAAGGACTAGTGGTGAAACATAAGGTCAAGTGTGTTCAAGAATTGGTTGGTACAATCCGGAATGGTGTGTGGGTTTTTTGATTAGTTGTCCAGTTGTTTGAGAATTGCTGAATGATTCCGGCCACTCCCCACCTAAATCAGTAGGAGAGGACCCCAACCCATTCAATGTTGTGTGCATTGAAATCCTAAAATAGAGGACCTCAGCATTTGGATGAGAGATTACAGTCTTCGTGAGAAGTAGTAAAGAATATTTCAAGGAGTGAACATCCTGTTCTGTTAGAACACAGTAGCAGAAGCCAAAAGGTTATGTAGTAGAAAGAAGAAAAGTTTTGAGCCAAAAGAACAAATCGAAAGTTAGGAGATTCGAGATTCACGAGACGTGTTAAGGAGTATTATGTTTACATAGGCTCACACTCCACCCTTTAACGGAAATTATGAAAATAAGTTATAGTTTGGATACATTAAACGAGTTAGAGGATGAATCTGGCCATCTTGAGTCTCAGACAAGAGCAAAAGGTAGGGTTAGAGTTAGAGAGTGATATTCCACAGAGGCAAAGTAGAGTTTAAGCCGCGGATGTTGGTAAAGTCTGTAGAAAGCCCACTCTCTTTTTCTATCTGCCTCTCTCTCTCTCTCTCTCACACACACCACACACACACACACACCACACACACTAATAAGAATAGCAATTATAAAAACAAAAACCAAAGGAGAAATCGGGATAAAAATTGAAAAAACTAAACTTTAATTTATACTTAAAATTAATAGCAAGTAACTTAAAAAAATCAACTACTATACAATGAAAAATAAAACTTAAACCTTTACAACTTTACTAACACTCGGATAGGCAATAATTAAAATTGGTTAAAAACAAAGGTTTAGATATGAAATATTTATTACTAAAAACTTTTTAAAAACATTTAAGAAGAATCTCACAAAATGAATAAAATGAATAAATGATTAATAAATGAATAAATGATTTAATAAAATAGTTTTAATAAAAATTTCAATTAAAGGAAAATATGATTGAAGAACTTATAAACTATCATGACCCTTTAAACAATAATAAACTATAAATAAGAAATAAAGATAAACTTTCAACAGGGAGCACACTCAAAAACACGTCTACACTGCCAACAAGATTTATAACACAATGTGAAGTACTACAGGTAAGCATGAAAGATTTGTGCCGAAGAGTTTACTTGTAGGTAAGGTGTTGCCAAATTTCCCGATGTCACTGATTTGTGAACATTCATAATCTGGAAGCGTTTGAGAATGCTCCACTGAAACCAGATAATTCAAGAGTATTGGAACTCTGACAGGAATTAACGAGGATTTTGAAGATTACCGATATTCGGTTGACGATACACTTTGTAATCTTTTGCTAAGGTATTCTTTCTGTCCTCAGTACAAGAGAGGATGTGGGGTTGGCCAAGAATGTACAGCACCATATTGAATTGACCACTGATTGACCCATTCATGTACCTGTGCGTCGATTTCAAGGGCCACTAGCGCAGGAGATCGAGCGACAGTGTTACAAGTTGGAGGACAGCGGCATTATCCATAAAAGTCGATCACCATATTCTGCTCCTGTGGTCCCAGTGGGGAAAAAAGGACGGTTCTTTACGTCTATGTATCGACTACCGGGCCTTAAATAAATGTACCAAGGATGACGCTTTTCCCTTGCCTAATCTGATTGACTAGATATATAATATGTCAGGTTCAAAATATTTTACCACAATCGATTTGGTTCGTGGCTATTACCAAATT
The DNA here is from genome assembly GCA_015478945.1 of Trachelipus rathkii. Taxonomy (NCBI): domain Eukaryota; kingdom Metazoa; phylum Arthropoda; class Malacostraca; order Isopoda; family Trachelipodidae; genus Trachelipus; species Trachelipus rathkii. Next base: position 43,105 of record JABUQX010038370.1, read on the forward strand.
GAAATGGCCGAAGATAGTGTGGAAAAGACTGAGTTTTCGACACCTCTTTCTCATTATGAGTTTCTTCGGATGCCGTTCCTGGTGAAGGGTGGACCAGTCACTTTTACAGAGGGGCATGATGCCGGTCTTTCAGGAATTCCCTGGTCAGAGGTCATGGCTTATTTGATGACATATATTATATGGTCTAGCATCTTCGTGAAATCACACTTGGTCTCTTGCTTGAAAAGTTCTGAAAGGCGATATCCACCCAAGCTTAACGTTTAGTTTTTATATTAGTCCCACAAAGGAGCAGAAGAATTGTTTATGATTTAGACGAGTCCTGACTCTTTACGGGCATCTTTACTAGTGGTCCCAGAGTAATTTCTTCCCCTGGAAAAAAATATATCTGGAGTTTCTTAATTTTCCAGTGCCTACGACAGTTAAAGCAATTGAGGCAATTTTTTAGCATGGTAATTTTACAGATGCCATATTTCCTAATTATTCCGCAATGAATGATGTATCGTGCCATGACTGGCGGGAGTGTGTTTGTTGGACAGAGAGTGCCAAACAGCGTTGTAAGTGCTTAAGTCAGCTTTGTGAGTCACATTGTTACGTTCCGGACTATAGTTTTGGATTCGACCGCCTTTAAGGTAACTACATGTTTGATGCTTCTGGACATCGTGCTGGAGCAAAGTTGCTAATCGCAGCACCGAAGGATGACGAGTCTGGCCTATAACTTTTATTTCTATGGACTTTTCGAAAACGCAACAGCGGTTTTCTACCCGTGGTAGCGCGAGTTATTCCGGGCGTTATGGTGGGCAGTGAGAGAGCCTTACAACGATTTTTGTGTATGAGAAAAAGTTTCGTGATCTATACTGATCATGAGTCGCTTCAATTATTTAAAACAAATGTCTGCAGCTGATGGCGTAAGCTAGGACTTTGGATGAACTCGATGAAATATATTATGAAGTGCGACATATTAGCGGGAGGAAAAACGTCCTAGCTGATGCGTTGTCACGCTCTCCACATTCTGTGCAGTGGAATCGGAATATTACCGATCGGAAACTGCTCAGGTGAGCGGTTCACTATCACAACTGGGTTTAGGCAGATGGAGCACTGGGGGGGGGGGGAGAGATTTTGCTCTTCAGATGTTTCACACTATCTTGGAGGAAGTGAGAATCTTACATGGACATTCCGAGAAGTTGTAATAAGTTTTACAAAGACGGATAAATATAATTTGCGAGATAGGATATTATGAAGAAACTAAGAACTGTTAAAATTAAGGGGGACAAATGCCAATTCCGGAAGTAATTTAGGCATTTGCCCAACTTTGTAAATATCAGGTGCACGTGTATTATAATATGTCTACTCCCTTAATTTATGGTGATGAATAGTGATGTTTGTCATTTGAGGTGTGTATCGGGCATACATTATAATCTGCTGTATCCAATTAAAAGTGATGGTGGAAGGAATGTACCACCAGACGATAGTAGCAATCGTCGGGTAAATATGGTGAAGATTCAGTCTCCATACTTCATCTGATGGAGATCATAATCTCCTGTCTAATTCTACCATAGACAGTGAGGTTATTTTGAGAGAGCAGAAACAAGATCCCACTCTGAGGAAACTTGTCAGGGTGGTTAAAAACCGAACTCCAGTTCCTCAGTGGGATAAGACTTTAAGCTTATTTAAGACCGTGGGTGATAAACTATCCTTGGAAGGTGACATCTTGTGACTCAATGCAAATGACCGCAGGAAATATATAATTCCTTTTTCGTATTTGATTTCTATAGTCTGTCAGATTCATTATGAATATGGTCATTTGGGAAGGAATAAATTAATCTCTCTCATATATGAGGAATTGTGGAATCCGAAACTGGTGCAGCAGAATAAGACAAATCCAAAGAGCGTGAAACCGCCACTTCTAAAAATCACCTCAAATCATCCTTTTGATTTGTTGGCGGTGGATTTGCTCCAGTTACCGCGGTCAAGAGGTAATCATGGTTATTGTCTTGTGGCCATTGACCACTTTTCAAAATTTATTTCGGTGGTGCCACTTGTCAAAAAGACTAGTATCGCTGTGGCCAACGCATTTAAGTACAAGCTGTTGCCTTTTCTGCCGTATATCCCTGACCGGTTGCTTAGTGATAGGGGGCTGGAATTTATGGGTGAACCGTTTGAAGAGGTATTACGAGAGTTTGGTGTTTCTCACGTGGTAATTTCAAGCCATATGCCACAATGTAACGGAGTTACAGAGAGGGTCAATCGTACTCTGTTGCAGACTTTACGAATGTTGGTGCAGGAGAATCCAGTATCCCGATATCCTGTGGATTAAAGTAAGAAGAAGATGAGAAAAAAGTATTGGAGAGATTTTGAAGACATCAGCGAATATTCAGGGCACATACTTTTAAACAAAAAGGGAGATAAAGTTGCCTATAAAACTCACATTGCAGAGGATCTGGTGACAAATAAGTTCAAAAACCGTTATACCGGTCCTTTTATTGTTCTCAAGGTATACTCTAATACTTTCTCATAAGTCATTTCTTGATATCCTGTGGGTCCTCAAAGTAAAGAGGTAACCTACATTATCCACAATTATGGCCGTGGGTGGATGTTCCTGAGTATTTAAGGAAAAACCACTATTTTAAGACCTTGTTGTTGCATCCGGATAATGAGTGTGATGGGGAGGAAATCAGGGAAGTATGTGATATTTTACCACCAGAAGGAGAAAGGGAGGAAAGTAGCTTGGTGACAGAAGGGCCAAATCTATTTGATGCCTTAGAGTTGGAAGAAGAAGAACAGGATTTTCTAATGTTTGAGGTCATTTTCGCACGCCGAATATTCTGCTCTGCGGACTTAACTGAAAGTCAGGAATGCTTAGACAGGATGATGAGGCCTGTAGTGTTAGAACAGGTACAACATCTCAGTAGAGGTGTGTCAGAGCTGATTGAGGAGTCGTTCCCAAGTGCAAGTCGTTCCTTGACAGTTAGTTCTGTCTGTAGTCACGGTTGCATTGATCAAGTTGAGGATGGTTCTGCTGAGTCGGCGAGGTATGAGTCCCGATTGTGGATTCCAATGGCAGCATTGCACCCTTCGGTGCGACCGTATTGTAATAGCTGAATTTCTTTTACTACTCAAGTGATAGATCACCAGAGTAGTAAAAGAAATTCACCTATGTTCGAACCCGCTTCGCCATCAGCTGATGGATCGGTTCAGACAGAGCTTTCTGAAAGTCATGAGGAGTGTTTTGGTTAGCTTGAAAAATCGTGGGGCCAATCGTCGGCATTGGAGGGATTTAGCCCTCAGGTGCAAAAGTTGTTGCAGTCATCTCCCCCAGAATAGTTCACTGGGGGGTATATACGATTTAGAGTCGTCTGAGAGCGAGCATGAAACCGAGTGTGAAAGTTTGCCTGGAGAATATATGAGTGATTTCTATTTGGAGCCAGAAGGGTCTGATATTATTTTGGAGCCAGAGGTGGAAAACCAATGGCCTCATACGAGATCCAGGGGGGCTGTGGCGGATATTTCATATACCATGGCTGTCGCTCTGGAAGTATTATTATTTTTGCATAGTTTAACTAATCAAAATTCGTACATAATATTGAAAGAGGTTGTTAACATGATCTTCGAATACTCAATGGAAACGTAAAAAAATTTCATTCAGTTAACTGTTTTCAATATTGAATTCTTTGATATTAATTAGCCTAATTGTTTTTAAATTTTTCTTTTATTTATAATTATTTTGCGAACTTATTATTAGTAATTGATAACACAGGCCTGCGACCAAAATGTTCCTGGGGGTTTTATAGGTGGTTGTTTATGAAATTTGTCTCCTAAATCCAAATCAAGCATTTATATTGCTCAATCAGGTCTAGTTTTTAAGATACAGACCGAGCTCCCTAGATGGCATTAGAGAGCTCAGTCTCTAGCTGACCGCGGGCGAGAGTGGTTGTGTGTTGCTTGCTCACTCTACAACTAAGTCTTCTTACTTTAATCAATGACTGTTCTCATCTAGGAACAGTGTTTAAAGTGTATTTCTAAAGCTTTATTTATCTTTGTGAATTTTTTTGAAGGCAGATACATTAGCAAAACTCCTAATATTTCATAAAAATGAATAGAAAGTGTAAAAACAGTCCTGATAGATTTTGTTATATGTGTGGCAAAGTAAATTTTAGTGACAGCAATGCACTATAACGCCGTTAGTAGTTACTTAAAACAATGCATATTTTGGATAAAAGCTAGGAGAATCAAGACAAACCTTTGCCCGATATGTGCTGCAAAGCCTGATCATAGCTTTAAGGCGCTGAGTGAGGCAAAACAACTGTTTGTCATTTGGTGTACCTATGGTGTGGAGACAAGGACCATATTATAGACTGCTATTTTTGCATGAACAATCTACAAGGTGAGATAATTACTT
>JABUQX010038371.1:0-12500 GCA_015478945.1 Trachelipus rathkii
TGGTGAAATCGTTTGGATCCATCTTTCACGCGCTAGTTAAAAACCGCTTAGGGAAAAACTCCTGTTCATGGGGTTCCGGAGGCCTCGACTGCGCATCTCTTGGCTATTTTTGTATCCACTGCGGCTAGGTGGGCCTGTCCGCAGTTCCTCAAGGGCACCCACCAGTTATTTAGTCATCATTCCCAGCATAAGTTAATGCCACCCCAAATTCGGGTTAACATGTGGAGATCCTACACAATTCGGTGCCGCGGCTTGGGCTTGAATATGGCCAGCATGGTCTCTGGTTCGAGCCTAGTGCCTGCCACCCAGTCTCTCCAAGGTAGATTGACTCCCTTATGACAGTGGCTATGGTTGGTAGGCTCCACGTGCCGCAGCAGATTACTCATATATATATATTTGATCATATATCATAATTTATATATATAATATATATGGATATATATATATTTATTATATTAGATAATATATATATTATTATAATATACTAGTTATTATTATTATTATTAACATCATTATTACTAATACTACATATAATAATAATAGTATAAGAATATAAAGAAGTAGGTACGTCACAATCACGCTCTATATATCTGTGCTCCAGTTTGTTATTCGGGACATGGCCCGAAAGTATTTTTCATAAACACTATGTTATCCGTCTTCTTTGTATCCTGATCCCGGGTGTTGTCTTTAAATCAATTGTCCCTTTTTAAAGACAGGATGAAAGATGGAATTTCTCAAGACTGATTTTTGATGCTTATTGTTATCATACTTACGGGCTCGTTGGGTAAAGCATTGATAGAAGTCTTCCGAAATTCGTCAGGCAGCTGCAAGCAGTGCATACATGATGGCACTAGGCATTACGAAAAATCGCTATACTTATAGAAGGCAGGAAATACTGAGAAGAAGATCGTTCGAAGACATGTAGAATGTAGTCTTTTTGAATTTATGTTACGGTGAACTAAGGCGAAGTGGCGCGAAACATGTCAAAGAAATAAACATAACAGTCTCTCTATCTGAATTCGCTTCTGATGTGACAACAAGGTTGATTATTTTGTGATTTAAAAGTTAATTATCTATAAATATTATGAATCACGGGTTATATATATATACATAATATAGAGTATGAGTAGTAATATATAATATAATAGTATAGCTAATACTATGATACTATGGCTAGTAAATAAATATAATAATATATTATATAATATATAGTATACTTAGATTATATAGCTATATATATATTTAATAACCTATGATTCATTAGTATATGACTTGTAGTGTTGCAAATTAAGACGAGCTTCCCTGGGATCTTGTTTAGTTTATTAATTCAATATATTTTTTAAATATATTGATTTATTCTATGTCCAGGGAGTCGTAAAATCAAAGTACAGGATAGAATGTAAATTTATTCTAATCTAACGGCCTACGTTTAAGATTATTTATAATTCGTTATGGAAAAGCGAGGTAAATCCCAGGCATTTGCTGAAACTTGCCTATGTGTTCATAAGTATCATAACAAAATTCAAGGGTAATAATTTTATAAATGTTATGATTACATCAAAATATCGACATGAAGTTATATACAAAAAGCACCTTTTAAATTTTTTTTCTTTTTAGAAATTAGTTTATTTGAAAATCGTATGGTGCGAAGTAACATCATTTTGGCATTGTTAAGTCCTTTTATTGTTATAGATATTATCTTAGATAGAAAATCTTAGCCAGGCTTCGCTGACCTCCCAGTGAGTAAGCTCAAGGATAAATGATAACGTTTTTTATTTTATATGTAGGTGCAGTTTTAAATATGTTTCAGTATTAATTTAGTAGCAGAGAATTTATTTTTAAGTCATTAAAAATATATTATTTATGCAGTACTCACGGGTATAAATATCCCACTGATAAATATGAGTATATAATATATAGTTTATATATTATATATATAGAATATATCTAGATGGTATATACTAATATATCACCCTATGATAGTATACTTATATAACATAAAAACTACGTTTCACAGTATAAGTAAACTAAGTAGTATATATATATAGTATAATATACTATATAAATATATATATATACTATGGCACATGCAGATGACAGAATGGGAGTTATTTAGTCTGATGAGGCGATTCGGCCCCGTACCCCTTATCCCCTTGAACTGCCGTGAACAGTTGAGGAAATAATTTTTATTAAAACTCTTTTCAATATTTAAAAATTTTATTATACTATCTACAAAAATTATTTTTATATCACTAAAAATAAATTTCTCTAGCACCTCACGGGTCGGAAAGACAAGTTATGATGAATCATTATATGATAATATAAATATATCATTTATATTTTAGTATATTATGATATAATATCTATACTATAAAACCTAACAAACCACATAGAATAGCAAATTGATAATAAGTAGTAGATAATATATAATAATATTATAGTATATAATATATAACTTATATAAGTATAACTTATAAGGCTGCTTAGTATTATAGTTGAGTTCTAATATATAACATCCCCAAAAATATTAAAAGAGAAGCACCTTAAAATTATTATTGGTTTTATTTAAAAAATTTGTTAAGGGCCTGGTTCAAGGAATCTTAAAACTCAGTAATGAATATAATAGGGCCGCACTCAAAACACGGCAAGACGGAAATGTGTTTCAATAAGGACCTTGGAAATGAACTGACCCATATATAAATAAACAGACTAATTATACGGAATCGATGTTGTTCATTGCATACAATAAATCGTTCTTCAAGCTCTCTACTATCAGGTCTGATGGAGCAGAGAGAGAACAGATTATTGACGAACAACATTTACAATACTATAGAAAAACATAAAAACTGCTTTACGTGCCAGTGCATCAAGTTCAAGCACTCACAACGTTTCGAGAATAAACATTTTGGTGAGCAAAGAACTTAATATAGTCCCGCGGCTGAAGGAGCATTTGCCTAATCATTAGTGCAAATCATGAGAGCAATCTTTCAAATTACTGGATGAGCTCTTCCAAGTAATTATATCAACGACTTGCGTTTGACCTAAGTTACCATTGTGCCCGTACAAAAGGCGTGGCAATTGTCATTAATGCTTTTACTCCATAGCTATATTCCTGAACTGTCAATGACCTGATATTTGGAAGCCAATTTGTATTTCGATTCCGACCGACCCGCTCAAATCATACAGGTAAATAAAAATATTCCCCAGTACTTGAAATAGTTAATATTTTTCAACCTGTAAAAGGGATTCAGATGAAACTTTTAGAAGTAAAATCATTGCCCTCGGAAACATTTAACACAATCTCTGCATTTTTAATTTGAAATGATAAAAATTATGATGCAAAAGAAAAACCAATAGCATCTCTCGCAGATATACTTCCGAAAAGCTACACTGTGCAGGCTATGTGGCAGGGTAATGCCTCCTTTATTCTACGTAAATAAAGGAACAATGACTTTTTTTTTTTTTATTTTTTTACATAAATCTTCTAAGGATTTGGACTTGTGGGACATGGGTTTATGTTTGGAATAGGATGTTCTGTGGACTCATGATAAATTCACACCACTTAGTTCAGTACATTGCTGCTGAATGTCTTCTTTACCGTATTGATATTCGAAGACATGCATGTTTAAAAATAATTAATTATCTCATCATCATATAGTAACAACAGTAACGTATTTAGAAGAATAAAGCTTAAAAGAATTTCTGGTGATTTTTCTTGTGTAATGTGGGCAGAATAATACTATAATCAAATATTAGGAATCAGTGAGCAGATAACCAGATTGGGCTTGCGCTCTAGCTGCACGCGCGGGTTGAACGTCTTCTGACAATCATGACTGCACCCAAAATCATGTTTTTTGAGTCACACAGAGAAAAATGCCGCTTAGTTGTGATAAAATCAGTTTTTGAAAATCCTGTTTTCTGAAGATTATTGGCTATTTACTTTATGCCACGTTCAGCGTCTCCACAGTGGTTTACATGACATTGAATAAGATTGAAGGGGATACAATGTCGCAGACTTTTCGGCAACGTGCAACTGCCACAGCATTGAAATTGATTTTACGAAATAATAAGAATAGGCGCTCAAGCGAACGACTAAGCTTTATTAACCGAATTAAGCTGTTAACACACGATTCGCGGCTCACAAAATTGGGAAGAGAACGGCCCGGAAATCAGAAGTTGCAAACTTTTGAAAACAGTATGTTTCATACCAGTTTCTAACATAAACGGCCTTGATTATTTTATCTATAATGGATCAATCCACTTCAAAAACTTAAAACAACTTATTGGGTAACACTAAAGAGAATACCAGATGCTGTGGAGGAAGTAGCAGACTAACCGGTACTAGTCTTATTTCTCGAACTCATCCTACCGTTTTCAAGAGAGACTCGAGACTGTAACTTTATGCGAATATGTGTTTCGTTAAATCAGTTATGTGACGCCAGAAATGTTTGGACAATTGGGAATTTCAAAGAAAAAATATCTCCTGGTGATTTGTTTGGGTCGTGAAATTCATTTCGCCACTTTCAAGACCTAAAAATGGTTGCCATATTTTCTAAATCTCGAAAATGGGTTGAATTCTTCTTTGTTTACAGAACAGAATGCCCATACAGACAAAGAGTATTTTTTCTGTCTCCATGATACTTGATTGGTACAGAGGTGAAAATCCACTCAACATGTCTGTGAAAACTCTTGAAAGCAGTGTTGAATTAAACAGAGTTTAATTCGATTATACTGTTCCGGAATTTTTATCAGAATATGTGCTTGTGAGAAATTGCGATATTCTTAAAAAAAAGATAACATTCAATTCTGACAAGGAATTTATGTGATAACTTCTATAGTCATACAGGACATGGTGTTAAAGTAATAATATATAGGATAATATGGCAAGTTTATAATGATTGAGGGTATACCAAGACATAGAGATATAAGTATTTACTAATATAAGTATATATATATACTATACTATATATTATAATATATATTTACTAGTATAATATCTTTGTATATATAGTATATATGTATATATACTAACTATATAGTATTCATTATATAGTATATTATATATAATATTATAGTATATATTTACTATATAGTATTATATATAAACTATATATGACTGCGCGAGTGAGTGCGCTCCCGTATTTGAAGATCATAAAATAATGTGTAAACCTTGATATATATAGATATTATATTTATACTACATATAATACACATACTAAGTTGTATATATAGTATATATATAGTATTAATACAATATAATATAATATCAGATTATAACTTTATATAATAATATATATATATAATATATAGTAGTTATAGGCTCTATATATATATACTATGATCTATATATATATTCTATATATATGTATATTATGGTCAGCCTCTAAAGGAGCCACAATCAGTATCTCAAAAACTCACGTACACGCTCGGAGAACGAAGGAATACATTGCGAATCCCTGGCAAAATTTTACGCGAGGAAACTGTAAACAAAATCAAAAGGAGAAAAACAAAAAAAAAAAAAAAAAAAATAAAAAAATCAATATCTTACCAGGTTTTCTAACTTTAATTTATTTGAATACCATTTTTGGAAATCCTTATAAAAATTTGTTCGGAAATGTAAAAAAAAAAAATATAAAAAAAAAAAAATTAACATAAAAATATTGGGCTATTTTTTTTTTGGCGGGGTGCTGGGACATAGTAGTATACTATATATATGTATTTGTAGAAGGTATTAAAAACACGGCAATTTAGGTGGCTCGAGCCGACGGGAACAAACAGGGGGGGGACGTTTTCCATACCCGTGTAGGGGAGGGCGGAGGACCCCGCACACCAAATACCAGAAGAGATTCAGTTGTGTATATTCCGGAGACGCCTCCGCCGCAGCGGGGGGAATTATCCGAGAAAGGCTCTCCTTCTTAATTTCAACACCGAGGTAGACCGATGAGTGCTAGACAGCGCGCCCTGTAGTTCGGTCAAACGCATTGACCCATGCTTAAGTTGCCGGGTAAACTTATCTGTAAAAGATTATAAAAAGGTAAGTTGGAAAGGACACGGCTCTCGGGATAGTTATAATATTCTTACCCCTAGTTTATAAGAAATATATAAAAGATAAAATATATGATTTAGAAAGTCTATTTAAGTTGGTTAAAAGCTCGGAGATGTAAACGCAATAAAAAGGTCTCTAAAGTAGACACGCGTCATTGGTAAATCGATAGTAAATGGGAAACAGGAGTGTCTTGCTTTAAAAAAATATGGAAACAAATTAAGGTTTGTTAAATCTATATTTTTTATTTTTGTTTTTGCGTTTTTTCATATATTTCTTATGTCCTCACAAAATTCCTGGGAGAGGGGAATGTGTGCGCCAAAAATGTCAAGTTTATGCAGCTTATTGAAGTCGCCACATGTATTTCGTAAACACTGTACGCCTTCTGTTCTGAGAGAGGATATTTGGATCTGTGTATATATTTTTTTTTTAGTGTATTTTTACATATTTTTGTATTTATTAGTTGGGGCATTGTTACCGCGTGTCATCATAAAATTGTAGTACCTAGCATTCCAGCAATGTTTCCAGTTGTCAGTGGGTGTTAAGCTGATTCTCGATTAGGAGGACATGCGGATGGTTTTGGAGATATCCCTGGGAATAAGTGAGGTATGTGGCTGGCTCATCTAGAGGCTCGGAAGGCTCGGTCCAATCGAAGTCTCATCCATATAACTAATTCATTAGATGCATCGATATAGCGGACCGGAGCATAATTGTGTGACGTAATATCGTGTAGCTGAAGGGTAGAGGGTGAGTAGCCTGTGATAGAAGTAGATCAGTTATTATCTTATACGAACGCTTATATATTTTAAGGGGTGTTAATATATATATTTAATTAGTTGATATTTAATTAATTAGTATATGATACAATTAATAACTAATTATCATAACGGCGTTTTTTTAATTCTTTTGCTGGTAACGCAATTTAACTACTTTTACCATTTTTCACTTTATGAAGTATGTAAAGACTTAAGGGTAGGACATGGTACACACAATTGAATCTGCTTCTGTCTAACTCAAAGGATACGAGACTAAGATGCATATAAACGTTTTAAATTATGAAATGAGTAGAGACTACATGAAATGTAATATATATTAGGTAAAATATACCAATAGGATAAGACGGTAGTTTTATTAATTTATATTATATACCTATAGTTTATCTAAATAAATAAAAACAATGGTTTGAGGAACATGGGAGGGAACACACATTCGATCTTGGAGAGTCACAGGAAAGACAAGAATGATAGATTATTATTCACATAAGAAAATAAAATTGTATGCAAAGTGATAGATTAGGGAGGGTGTATTTGTTAGTGTATCATGACTTTACAAATTTTCATTTAATTCTCTCTCTTCTCTGGTGGAATTTGGCACTTATAAGTTATGATCAGATCTCCATTGGTAATCATTGTTCTGGGGAATGTCTAACTAAGCTCAATAATAGTCGGTGTATTCTGATATCTCCTACCAAAAAGCCCTTATTGTGGGGATGAGAACAATTCTAAAAAAACACTTTTTTTACTCGGATTTCCCTACAGTGTGAACGAGTCTACAGACTCGAAGGTCAGGGAAATAGTAAATGAACGTGAATGCACCACAGAAACAGGCTACGCGAACACCACGTTGCTTGGGTGGTGGCGTAGAAACTCACATTCCGCGATGCGTCGGTAGTGAAAAGTTGGATTAACATTCCGTTCTGACATAGAATATTGGACAAAAGTCAAATATTGAGGATTAAGTGAAAAACTTCTTCCGTTTAGAAAGAAATTCTTGCCAAAGTCATCAAAAATCGCCTTAACTTAATTCCAGTGATCTCCTTTTCTAAAGTCACAACAGTCTTATATTCCCTCACTATCCATTATTCTTAGTATGTATATATGTTAATCTCTGTCTGAATTATTTTAATTTGTTTTTAATTCAAAAATAAAGTTCTAGCATTTGCTTTATCTATGTAAAAAGTGCACGTCTTTTTTATTTGATTATACACTTTTACTTGATAATTATTACGGCACATAGCAGAGAAGAGAGAATAGCAAAGTATTTTCAATTAAACAGCAGGTCTGAGGCGAATTTTCATCAATCAAAGGCATCATTCTATAAAAACAATCCGTCTTAGCCTAGGGAGTTCAATATTAGTCACACAAATATTAGTCAACTCCGCCATTCGATAAGTCAGGAACTGGCAGGGGCCACTTCTTTTTGTTGAGGTTTAAGAAGGCCGGTTAATATTTGAAATTAGCGAGTTTATTCAGTCTTACCTTTTCGTTTTAATCTTTGCATAATCTTTTATATTTAATTTAGTAATAATTCACTTATCTTTTGAACCCCTGCATATGACACGAAAATTAAAAAGATGAAGAGAATAGAGAAAATTATTGTATGAAATCTAAATTTTTGATAATTTGCTCAATCTAAGTAATTGAGATTCTAGGTTCTTCTATTTAAATATAAGAATTGACGAATTGCTGGTTTGCCTAATGGAGTCTAGTCTCTGGTCGATTAAATCCTGTTACCTTTGAAATGCGAAGATTAATACATGTGGTCAATGCTTTATGACTTGTAGGTTCATTAAGTGTCTTGTATTAGTTTTGTAATCCATTAGAGGACGCAAAGTAGGTTAATGAATAGAAGCGAATATTTGTGTACAAGGGCAGTTAAGGGTAGGTCTTAGATTAATAAGTTCGTATAAGTTTCCCTATACACTTATACACTTATAAGTATACACTCACTTAATTCATTAGTAATGTTGGTGGTAGATCCTTTTCGCTTGAGGAATATTTAAGTTTAGAAATTATATTACTCCTAACTCTACTGAAATGAGTAAGCAGCAATCAGACAGTACTTCCTCTTTACCTATCTACTTAAACCTAGTAGATACCTGACCTAATATTGGGTCATACAGGCAGAGCTGTATATTTATGATGCCATAGTATCGATGGGAAGGGTATGCAAGAGTGAGACTAAATTTTCTGACTTAGCTTTGGAGTAGCTCGTGGCCTTAGCATTTAGACTTTTACGCGTATTGGGGGCTAGTGTGCTGCATATAGTAACGTAAGTGGCACTACTAATATACATGAACTGTGTGAAAATTGCCCCTTGCGGCTCGTTTAAAACCTATTTAGGGTATTTAATTAAATCTATTATAATGAATTAGGTGCTCCCGTATTATATATTAGATTATGTAGAGAGATCCTAATCTGGTGCACTATTTGAGATTAAGCTAGAAGATTAATGGGCTCAATGGGCCAGCGTATGACTCTCCATACTACTATGAGGACATTGATTTAAGTACCTATATATTCAAACTTTGAGTTAAACCTATGTTAACTTATGATCACTAGGGAGATACTATGCGATCTCCAGTTGGATTATTCCATTTTCATAATTCTTTGAAATTTTTAGGTGCCTATAGGGGCATCGCAGTCACGGGCAGTTTGATATATCGTACTCACTACTACTGTATAATTAAGATGGAGCGTGAACTTATTGTATTTCTTGTAGTATCCTACTTCCCTTATCTAAGCATTATCCCTACCCTAAAAGACGTACCTTAAAATTATAAGCTAAGAAGTTGAGCATAGTATATTAGAAGAATTTCGTTCATCTGCCAACTCTTGAGTTATAGTGAGTACAAGAGTGTGTGGAAAAGTATTAAGTTTAGGTAGGGGTTTGTAGACCTACTCATTTTTTAAGTACTCTATAATTAACAGTCTGTATATAGTCTATTTAATTTGATACTAGTTAAGCTTTAGGTAAGACTGAAAGTGGAAAGTGAACATATTAGGTATAATATTAGAAGATAAGAAGAATTAATATTTCAAGTATTAATACAGTAAGAGCGCATGTAAGTAGAAGTGAGATAGTATACAATTAGTATCAATATGATAATGATATATAAGGTAGTTACATTAATGTGGGTTAAATAGAATTTACTCTATAACTATTATCTATATTTATTATTATAGAAAATAATTTACTTATAAAATACTGGTATAATGGTATCTTACTCTGGAAGAGGTTTCTTATTTTGAAAAGTGACGGGGGGAAATTGTATTGACTTCTACTACTCTGGAGCGAGATCGTCCTTCCTTCAGTTTACGAGTATTTTTAATCTCCTTCTGCATCAATCAATTCGCGCGCGGCCCTTTCTCAATGGGACCAAGGGGGGATGGAACTGAGCCACGGGTTTTAACCTATAGTCTACTTACTGAAACAACAATAGTTCACCCTCAAAGTAGAAAATATATTAGATATATTAAGGGAAAGTATCGCCTGGTTAGTGCTCATCTTCAGGAGTGAGGCTCGCGATGAAAATATATGATTTGGAAAATAAATAAATGAAATATAGTTATACTATGAATTTAATAGTGAACTGTTCTGTATGGATATGAGAAGTTGGAATAATAAAAAAACGTAAATATAAATAAGTGCCAGATAATATTTATAAGCTACCTCTCCTCTTATGATTGAGTAAAATAAATATTTTAACGTAATATTAGACATAATAATTTAATATATGAACTTTCTGTTAATATATATTATAACTAAATATTTTGTAATTGATTGTTATATTAAAATATAAAATTATAAATTGATATATTTGATTATATTATCTTAATATGAAAAATATTTTATTGCTATAATAATATAATAAAAAGGATTTTAGAGCCAAATCTTATTGACTAAATCCGGCTTCATAATTCAATAATAACCTCAAGTGATATTATTTTAAGGATAATACTCACATGTTTACATAATTATATTAAAAATTTTGTTAATATACCGATGGGCGCCGTAGCAGTAGTACTTTAAGCTTAAGAGGTGCCAAATTTTTTTTTAATTTTATGAATTTCTTAATTCGACGACAGTATATATAGTATATATATATATATTAAATAATCATATAGAATTAATTAAAAAACAGTTAAAGTAGAAACTCTTTGATGATCTATTTTGTACAACAATAAGAATACTATGAGATCACATATATTAATACAACTCTTATCATTAATTATATATATATATATATTATAGGTATATATATATTATATTAATATATAATATTATTATAATTATATTATATTAAATAATATAATTATTAATAATAAATATAATATTATATATGAAAATTATTATTATTAATTAAGTATATATTATAATTATATATTAATATAATATATCTATTATTAATATATACTAATAGTATTTAAATATTAATTTAAAGTATCTTCAAAGCCCTTTTGTTTATTATTTTAGCAACTTTATTGCATAAAGTCGGAGATTGGCATATTCCTGCATTATATAAAGTTGGAAGTCCAAAATTTACTTTCTTTTATATATTAAGATAGATTTATTGATAGATCGAAAAACCATAGATTTTTCTTCATCAAAATAATTTTTAACTTATGATTAAAATTATAATTTTCAAATAAATATGAAAATAAATAAAAATTTTATTTAATAATAGAGATGATTTATTAAAATAAACATTATTATTATTTAACAGGTAAATGAAATAGTACCAAACTTAATGACGTAACTCATAGGTAAGTTGACTTGCAAACTCGTGACGTCTTTTTGAGCGGATTTTCAATCACTGTGACGTCACGAATGGTGACTTGATTTCCTTGCGTCATAAATAGGAGACCAATAGCTGTTTATCACAGAGGCGTTTACTGAACGACTTCAACGTTGACTTGACACACCTTTTTGGGAGAAGTGGCGGCAACCAGACTTATGGAAGATGATATCGTCTTTTCCCCCAGACGCCCACACACACCCCTTAACGGCGTGTGAACGGATATAATATATATATAGTATATTATATAGTATTCATATATATATATATATATATATATATATATAATATATATTATATATATAAATAAGTATATATATAGTAGTATCCATAGTATTAGTATTATAATATATAATAGGTATACTACTATATAAAGATATATATATATATATATATTATATATATTACATATATATAGTATATATACAATAAATCAAGACTATGTAACACAATATGATTGTCTATTTTATGTGATCTAGTAGAATTAGCAATTTGTTATTTGATATGGTTGTGAAAAACTACACATGTCTTAATAATCTTTATGGCTATATGAAAAGATATGAGGCTTCCCTCCAAGGAGAGAGAAGTGGACAACAGAACGAAAACTAGCCAAAATGCTACAGCAGAAAATTCGCAGGCGGTGACCAAGCGTCGCCAATTATACACACGATCTTCTCTTGTATAACTTAACTATTTGTAGCATGGATAGTACCCAGCTAGTTAACTAGAGCTGTTAGAGGTGAGTGTTTCATTGCGTCTGAGTAACACTGTGAATGTATCTCAATTCAGACAACTCCGGAGCGCGCGTTGAGTTAATGAGTTTTACTAGACTCATTAGTTCCAACATAACTCACACACTTAAAATGTTAAAATTTATAG
>JABUQX010038371.1:17500-18568 GCA_015478945.1 Trachelipus rathkii
CTTTTAAGAAACTCCATGTTCTTAGATTTCGGGTAGCAGGTGTACTTTTTTCCCTTCAATTGGCTTGCGGGCATGCGGTCGTAACACCCTGACACAGCAATAAAACACTCCTCGATTCAACCTTCTTTTTCTAAAAAACAATTCAAATCGTTTTGGCCAATGGTTTTTGCAAACTTAAACCCCAGAAATTCTTCTGAAACAGTCATTTTTTCAAGATTGAAAGACCTTAATCATATAATACTCATTGCATAACAAATCTGCAATTTAATCGGCCCATACATGCAGACACAAATTTTTTTTGCATCGCGACGATTCTATGTAATTTTTATTATAATTTCCTAACAAATTATTGTTCCATTTGGAAATCATCGGAGACGTCCCAGGGAACGGCATTGCTTATCTTTTTTTCTCTTTATTTCTTTTTTCTGTCTTAATATGTTCTTCGCCGTCAATTTCACACATAATACCACTTTCTCTATCTAGATATAGATTATGTTTAATCCAAGGCCCTATATCTCTCTTAAAGGTAGCATGGATTTTTGCAGAAAAATAATGGTTCTTTCAAAATTGTTTGTATACAAACTTATTTTCTCGAAATTGTTTTTTGATATGCGGTCTGGCAGCTGAATATCAAACAGGTACGGGCCTTCCGTGATTGATTTTAGCTGCTTTGGTGCCGCCATATACAATCGACTACTGAGAGTTTAGTGGAGAATACTGTCATGAAAAAATCTTGCTATATAAAAGCACGAGAAACCAGCTGAGTTGACCTTCAAGTTCAAATATGAAAACGCAAAACACATGTCAAAAACTCTTTAAGAAAATGATGTTAGTAATATTACTGACTTGGTCTTCATTAATCTATATCCACGATTGATGGTATCTTTTTGTCCTTTTCCTTTTTTTTCATTTTCAGTTTTTCTAAAAACTAATAAGCCCTTAAAGGAGTCGTATGATTTAGATTTAAAGAGGTTAATAAAGCACGAGCAACCCATGAGTTTTCAATCCTAACATAAAATTCGTTCAAAAGCAAGGCATTTCCTGTTCTACGAGGGCAACTCATCGCAC
>JABUQX010038372.1:0-5000 GCA_015478945.1 Trachelipus rathkii
AGAAGATAGCTACTTAACGTTTAAATTTTTTTCCCTCCCCTCTCGCAACTCGAAACGTAGGGCCAAACAGGGTAACCCCGCGCATGGTTGAATAATAATACCGAAGAACGGGGTCAATATGTACACTAAGAAATGCCAATAACTGCAATTAAATTTGTATTTGTTAATAACCCCCTGCTATTTTCACCATGCTTGGGATTCGATCCTGACCCTAGCAGATGAGCGTGCAATGTGTTTGACAACTACGCTACGACGAGACAAAAGAGAACCGAGAATATTCTACTGGTCCCAAGAAGAAGCAACTGGACTACGTATTCCCTCTCGCACCTGCGGAAGACGGTAGGGCAAACAGGGTACGGCAATGGTGAATAAGTAATGACACACGACCCGGGGGTCAATATGTAAACATAAGAAATGCAATAACTGCAATTAAATTTGTATTTGTAAATACCCCTGATATTTTCACCATGCTGGATTCGATCTCTGGACGCTAGCAGATGAGCGTGCAATGTGTTTTGACGCACTACGCTGACGACGAGACAAAAAGAGACCGAGAATATCTTTCTACTGGTCCAAGAAGAAGCACTACTACGTATTCCTCCCGCCTTTCGCACTCGAACGTAGGGCAAACAGGGTACCGCGCATGGTGGATAATAATACAAGAACCGGGGGTCAATATATGTACATAAAGAAATGCAATAACTGCAATTAAATTTGTATTTGTAAATACCCCCCTGATATTTTCACCATGTTGGGATTTCGAGCCTGGACCCTAGCAGATGAGGCGTGCAATGTGTTTTGACGCGCACAACGCTACGACGAGACAAAAGAGAAAACGAGAATACTTCTACTGTCCCAGAAGAGCATTACTACGGTAGCGTAGTGGTCAATCACATGCACGCTCATCTGCTAGGGTTCCAGGATCGTATCCTAGGATGACCCTTTTGAGCTATTTCAAATACAAAATTTCGAATGCAGGTTATTGGATTTCTTATGTACATATTTGACCCCGTTCTTGTATTATTATTCACGCATGCGCCGGTACCTGTTTTGGCTACGTTTGAGTGCGAGCGGGAGAATACGTAGTGTGCTTTCTTCTTGGACTAGTAGAAGTATTCTCGTTTCTCTTTTGTCTCGTCGTAGCGTAAGTGGTCAAACACAGCACGCTCATCTGCTTAGGGGTCCAGGATCGAATCCAGCAATGGTGAAAATATCAGGGGGTATTACAAATACAAATTTTAATGGCAGGTTATGCATTTCTTATGTACATTATTGACCCCGGTTCTTGTATTATTATTCACCATGCGTGGTACCCTGTTTGGCTGTTTGGCCCGAGTGCGAGCGGAGGAATACGTAGTAATGCTTCTTCTTGGACAGTAGAAGTATCCTCGGTTTCTCTTTTCAGATGAGCGTGCATGTGTCAAACACATGCACGCTCAACTGCTAGGGTCCAGGATCGAATCCTACAGCAATGGTGAAATGTATCAGGGGTATTTACAAATACAAATTTTAATTGCAGGTAATTGCATTTCTTATGTACATATTGACCCCGTTCTTGGTATTATTATTCACATGCGCGGTACCGCGCTGTTTGGCCCTAACTCGAGTGCGAGCGGGAGGAATACGTAGTAGTGCTTCTTCTTGGACAGTAGAAGTAATTTCTCGGTTTCTCTTTTTTCTCGTCGTAGCGTAGTGGTCAAACACATGCACGCTCATCTGCTTAGGTCCAGGATCGTATCAGCATGGTGAAAATATCAGGGGTATTTACAAATACAATTTTAATTGTAATTTTATTGCCATTCTTATGTACATATTGACCCCGGTTCTTGGTATTATTTCCTCACCATGCGCGGTACCCGTTTGGCCTACTGAGTGGAGCGGGAGAAATACGTAAGTAAGTGCTTCTTTCTTGACAGTAGAATTATTCTCGTTCTCTTTGTCTCGTCGTAGCGTAGTGGTCAAAACACATGCACGCTGATCTGCTAGGGTCCAGATCGAATCCCAGCATGGTGAAATTCAGGGGGTATTTACACACACAATTATATATATATAATATATATATATATATATATATATATATATATATATATATATATATATTACTATATATATATATATTATATTATATATACATATATTACTATATATATATATATATATTTATTTGGAGTCTTCCGAATTTTTCATTTTGTGGCTTAGGCTCAAATGAGGAAGAATTTAAAACAAACTGACAAAAATCTTTTTTTTCAAATAAAAAAGTAAATATCAAAATTCGTGCTCTAATGAAAACATTTAGCTATCATCCTAATTATATCTTAGATAGTAATGATGAAGAGGAAAACATGTTCGCAGATCTTTACCAGTAGAGCAATGAAACTGAGCATAGCAGGTAAGGTCTGGGTCAATAAAGTCCGAGCAGAGAATGAATGAACTGTCCTGAAAATAAGAGTCGTAGGAATTCTCCTCAAGGAAGGGGTAAGAGTCGGGATAGTTCAGAAGATCAATGTCCGTTGTAATAATAAAGTTTAATGAGAATGATGCAACAATTTGATTGGTCGATAGATTGGATTGAGTTAGTTAGAGTGGAGAGTTAAGGAGTCGACCAACTCTAGACTACACTTTATCAGGAGAGCAATATGTGTGGAACCACCCCCATGATATGTGACTCATACTCTATTATAGAAGGGCGAACACGCCGCTATATAGAGCTACAACTGGGATGATGGCTCGGAACACCCCAATTTTTAAACTTGTTAGAATGAAAGAAATATATTAGATTTCCAAGAAAGATAGCGAGAAAAGGAAAATATCAAAAACTTAAGAAAAGGAGCTACAAGTTATGTGTTTTCAAAGATGTATAGCTGTGTGAAAGTTATGTGAAGGTAGGTAGTTGAAGAACTTGAGTTATTGAGCGCAATTGGCAACCCTCGTTTCCTTTAAACCAACTTTGGGTATCAGAAAAGATCAGAAGTATGGTTTGCTTCAAGGCTAATCCTCTAGCATGCATTTATTTGGCTGTTGTATTGAGTCGTCTTTCAATTGGAAGGAGTATGATGAGTGGAGTGGTACAGTTATCAGTCTAAGAGTGGAGAGGAAGACACAGTACCAGATAGATCATTGTTGGCAAAATAAAATTAGGGTTTAGGATAGAAAGAATTATGAGATAGATATGACTGTTGATTGATGTAAAGGATTTAAATGGTGCTTCTACAATAGTAGCCTTATATACGACTGAAACAAAATCAAGAGAGGGTTCAAAGAGAAGGATAGAATACCCGAAAAGTGGGAAGTTAAATATTAAAAGCTTCTTGTGCCAGAAGTTATAATCGAAGAGCCTTCCTTCTGATATGCTCAGTGCACAGAAAAAGTTTCACCGAAATTCGGAAGAACAAAAAAACCAAAAGTCAGCGAGAAAGGAAAGAAGATCACCAGGCTCAATTGTCCTTACAGAAACCATACTGGCAATCAGTGAGATAAGTTCAGAAAAATTTAAGATGTCTAGCAAATCTTGGAAAACGAGTTTTGGAAAACTTTAGATGAACAGAGAGTTAAAGCTTTGACTGGAGTCCCGCATCTTGAGCACATGCTGATGAATGCACTCTTTCAGCAGGAGGGAAAGGTTGAAGTGTAAATAGGCAGTAAGGAAACAGGTACCAAGGCAGGGTGCAAGCCCCAAATCAGTTTGAGGACACACTTGAGGGGGGTCCCCATTGCTTCTTAGTGTTAAGCTCTGAGAATGCAGAAATAACATTTTATGAGTTGAAAGGAGGCGGAGAGGAGGAATAGCTCTGGAACCGTATAGAGTAGAATTAGAGGGAAAAGTTTGAGAAAATAGTTCCACCTTTAGCAGAAGTTAAGACAGCAGTATTTACCGACAGAGATACAAGCTAGCGAGATTGAGTCACAGGCAATGCTGGTGTTCTGAATCGTCTGAATTTTGAATCACATTATGCGATAAAGTTTTGAATCACTTTTTAGTGTTAGTCGCTATAAGTTAAAGCGATAGAAAATGGAATGTATGCATCCACACACACCAAACACATTATATATATATGATATATATATAATATACTATATATATATATTATATATATATATATATATTATATCTATAATATATATATATAGTATATATAGATATATTTATAAATTTATATATTTTTTGTTATTTAATATTTATATATATATTATATAAATATATATATAATATATATATATATATAATAATTATACTATATTATACTATATATATAATATATATATTCAATATATATATATATATATATATATATATATATATACTATATATATATATATATATATATATATATATAATATATAGGGTTGGAAAAAAAACCTGGTTTTTTTAAAAAAAACACAGAACCATTGTTTTTTTTAAATAAACAAATAACAATGTTTTTTTGTTTTTATGGGTTTTTATGATATTTTGGATGGTTTTAATGTGGTTTTTATTGTTTTAATAAGATTTTAAGGCAAAATCACTACTGGAAACTGTTATACACAAGTGCTAACACATATGTTAAAATTCCTTAATAAATTTTTTTTATATTCTAAATTTTCAAATTTTCTTGATACCTGTTAAAAAATGAATTTAGTATAATGAATTAAGTGCTACATGAACTTAAGAAAGAAACAAAACTATTTTTATAATATAATAACTCTATCTGAAAAAAAAGGTTTTTCTAAAAATTTTAACTCAAAAAAAAAAAAAAACAATATATTTATATTTAGCAATGCACCAAAATTTAATTATGGCAATTGCGATATGACGACAATTTCACTTTATATTTGAACTCTCTCTAAAGGATGACAGATGATAATGACGCACAAAGAAAATCCGCTGCTCAACGATGCCACATTTCTCACAAATCCTCACACTCACAAGCGACTTTTTATTATAAACTTTTGAACTTTGTCATAACTGCGTACAAATGAATTCGAAGAGCTCGAAAACAAAGAATCATGTTTTTAAATATGTT